>CM050173.1:102223029-102388029 GCA_027410445.1 Discoglossus pictus | reverse complement strand
AAGGGGGATCGTTGTCCCAAGAGACAAATTTCAATGGAGGGGGTTATTTGAGTAAGGCAGAGTTTTGAAGCTATTTGGGTTATTTCGGACCAGATGTCCTGAGCCTTAGGGCAGGTACACCCTATGTGAATGAAGGTCCCTGCCTCTGGGCATCCCCTAAAACAAGAATCAGGGTCCTGAGGGTTCAGTTTGTGGAGTCTTGCCGGGGTATTATAAGTGCTATGAAGTATTTTCAGTGAGGTTTCCAGCAAGCTGTTGTTGTAGGAGCCTCTCGCTAGTCTCTGGCTAATATGTCTGCATTTTTAAGGTCCCAGGTCTGACCCAGGTATTCTTTCCATTTTATCAAGGGCTTAGGTTTACTGTTATTTAATGGGCTATTAAATTTTTCATAAATCAGGCCTAGAATACCTTTAGTTAGCGGGGCATCTGTGCACATGCGTGTCATCCAATTTATCTTGGGTTGACCTAGAGTCCTCTTCAAAGTCCATATAAAGTGTCTAAACTTACAAAAGATAAAGTGCTCTTTTAGGGGGAGGTCAAAGTTGTCCCTAAGATGTTCAAAGCTAATGATTTGGCCGTCCTTGAACCAGGTCCCTATCCTGTCCAACCCATGAGAAGTCCACCATACTTTAGAGTCATTCGGGAGGTCTTTCGCAAAGAGGCGAGAGGTGATAATAGACAGGAGAGGGGAGAGGTCGGGAGTCAGGTGCCGTTTTGAGTTTGCCCAGTCCCAGCATCCCAAGGACAGTCTAATCATGGGATTGAGGTATGTATGTGGCTGGCGATGAGATTTCGGTAGCCATACTACCGTGTCCCACCCCTGAGACTGCAGCTGGAGATCTGGGCCGCCCTATAGTAGAGCTTAAGGTGGGGGCATGAGAGTCCACAAGTTACCTTTATGTCTAAACATAGTGCGTTTTGGGATTCTTGGGGTTTTATTTCGCCATATGAACCTCATAATTTGCTGTTGGATGTTGTCCAGGTCTTTGATGGGGTCTTTAACTGGTAGTGATCTGAAGTAGTATAGAATTCTAGGGAGTTTGTTCATTTTGACTGTATGAATCCGGCCGGACCAGGAGATACAGAACTTATTCCATCTCTCCAGGTCAGCAGCCAGTTCTTTAAAAAGGGCTGGGTAGTTGGCCCCATAAATGTCAGAGATGTTGGGGGTAATTTTTATTCCTAGGTATTTTAAGTGCTTTTTGGGCCAGTGGAAGTTGAATGAGTTCTTAAGCCCTGCGATGTCGGGCTGTGGGAGGTGAAGCCCTGGAATTTCTGATTTGTCTTCATTAACTCGTAAACCGGAGATAGAGTGAAATTTATTTGATAGTTCCATCAGGGCCGTTTGTATTAGTGGAAGCAAAGTCTTTCAACTCTTTAGTGTTTTGGTTTAGCACACTCGGGATTGAAAGGAGCCTATCGTTAAGCCACCATGTGTAAGGCATTTTGAAGTTGGGGTTGAGATTCAGGACCAGTGTAACCTGACTATGATCTGACCACGGGCAGCGGACTACATCTGAAAATGAGGCTTTATCTAATAACGTGGCTTCTATAACAAGTGTGTCAATTCGCGAGTAAGACTTATGTGTAGGCGAATAAAACGTGTATTCCCTCTCTTCAGTACATTGGAATAGATATCTTTAACTCTTGGGATGAAAAACATAAACAGGCAACAAAGTGCCAACAACTTTATCATAAACAAGATTAACATTACAGTTCTGAGTGTTAAGTCCCGTGCGGGGCTCTAGCAGGCATTGCCAATGCTATCTCAAACTACTGCTAAATTCTTAATCCAAAGAGGTTGACATTTTAATCTACCCTGATAGCAAATCATGGTACTAGTAAGTTAGCAGTAGATATTAGGCTACAACGTGCTGAAAATATTCTGACTATGGTTCTGAGATAGACAAAAGAAAATGCGAACAAACGTCCATCAGTCAAAGCTTAAGCTTGTCTTGACGTGCTTGGAAGGTCGGCTGAAGGATCTAGACGTGGGACCAGCTGGGAGTCCCTATTCACCACTGGACGATGTGATTTCTTGGCCGTTGACCAGATTTTGGAAGGTCTTGCATTGTTCAGGAGCTGAAATAGTCTCAGCAGAGTCCGCCAGGGGAAGTCGGTATAGGAGATTGGAGCATTCCTCAGGCGTGTGGGTCAAGTAGATAGTCCCTTGATATTGGAAAGAGAGAGAAAAAGGGAAGCCCCATCAACAGTATATGGTATTTTATGCTTAATCAGGATAGCGAGGGCAGGCTTCATTGCTCTGCATTTTTCCAAAGTTCTTGGGGAAAGGTCCATGTAGATTTAAAGCGATGCGCCGTCAGGACCTTTGATGGTGGACAGTTTTATTGTGGCGTTAAGGATCAGGTCCCTTTTTTTTGCCTCAGGAAACGTACGATTATGTCCTTCGGAAGTTCCCGGTTTCTTGAGGCCCCCAGGGCTCTATGAGCTCGCTCGATCTCCCAGGAGCTGTCAGCTACCTCTGGAAGGATATTTGAGATCACAACTGTTAGATATTGTAGTAGGTCTGGAACTGTGTTTGGTACCCCGCGTACACTGATGTTGTGTCTCCTCGATCTGTTTTCCAGGTCGTCGATTTTATCGTCTACGAGAGAGACTTTCGCTGTAAGAAGTGATTTCAGCTCTGTCTTGTTCCTGGGCTTCCAGGATTTTATCAGTTGTTTCCTCTAAGAGGTTGGCCCAACTCGTAGATGTCGTCTCTGATCTCTTTAACCAGTTGTGTTGATTGAGATTGCAGCATTTGCCCTATGATCTCAAGGGATTTGGCTGAGAGATTCATGTCAGGTAGAGGATTAGAGTCATCTCCCTCGACCTCTGGCAGTTCAATTTGCTCGGGGGGAGGACTAAGCAGCTGCGAGGGGGCTACCACCGGTTTGTGAAAGAGCTCCTGTATGCTCTTAGAAGGCAAGCTTTTTTTTGATTTGCCCATTTTCACCAAAGAAAACACTTGCTGTGTGTGGTTTGTTCATCAGAGCAAGCTTATGGATGAGGAAGCGTAGTCGTAAGGGGTCGCCTCTGGATTAAATCATTTGGAGCCATTTACCAAGCGTTAGCAACGACCTGCATGCTGACAACTATGTATGTGATTAGCTGCTAGCAATGTACACAAATACACTTTTTAGTCGCCTGTACTATCCTACTGCAAGCGCAGTCTGCCTGTTTGGATAGTATTCCCCTCTGGGTGGCTCACAGAGACAATAGATTATTCAGGTAGTGGAATGATAAGGGGCCCATACTGCCTGGGGTATGATTACAAATATTAAAAATAGTAATTCACTGTATAAATGCACAGTACATTTTTTTATTTTTATTATTATGCCCTACCTAACTATTCTTCAGAGAGCCCTTTATAACAACACTAAAGTGATCCTTTAAATGATTTGGCTTTATTAATGTCTTATGGCATCTCATATAATGATATTAGTTATTTTATATATTAGGATATTCTGAGATCATAAGTGATCATATGCCATATCTGATATAATTAGCCATGATTGTGATAGCAGAAAATCCGTTGGTAGTGGACGTCCTTTAGATTGTAAATCTGCAAGTTTCCCATCTTGCTATGTGCATTATTGCAAGATCTATTTACATTGGATTTTAAGCCCAAAGACTCTTTTTTTCTTCATTATATTAAAGGCTTATCTAAGTTTCCTAGATTAAGAATTCATCTGATAGAGGAGCATTAGTAGTGTATGCAAACTTAATTTTTCAGCAAAAATACCAAAACAAAAATTTACAAACTCACCCTGATGTTTGCTAAATCTTTTCAGTTTGCAAACTGAGGCTTCTGTTATTCATAATTCATAATTCATTTTGGCCAATCAGGAGAAAGCAGAGGTTAGCTGATACATGTGTATCATACTCTGGGGTTCCTGTGTCGCAAGCAACCTGTGATTTGTAGTCGCTCTCTCTATATATATATATCCTCATGCTCTGATTTAGCTGTGAGTTCAGACCCCACTCAACCATGTGATTCCATCCTGCAGCAAGAACTTCTTTTGAAAGGTCAAACTCTGTACCTGGCTGCCTTTCCTTTGTACATGGTAAGCTCCCTGTAGATGTGCAAAGCTGGATTTTACTTTCCATGCCTATAACTTTGTAAGTACACTGAACTTATCTATATACAGTAGTTACATAGTTACATAGTAATTAAGGTTGAAAAAAGACTTTCAGTTCATCAAGTCCAACCTTTTAAGATCTCATCTGATCTGCAATATGCGGATTAGTTATTAATTAATTAGTTGTTAATTAGTTATTAATCAACTATGTAATTATTTATTATTTATTTTATTTTTTTATTAAATTATTAATTAATCCAGAGGAAGGCAAATAGAAGCACTGTTACCAAGGTGGTTGTTCACAAGCACTCACAAATACCTTTCAATATCTGAAAGCCCTAGATTTGCTCAATTAAGATTATAAATTGCATAGCTATTTTTCCTTCCCAGATGCATAACTTTATATTGATTCATATTAAATCTCATCTGCCATTCAGATGCCAATTCCTCAATTTTATGTACATCCCTTTGGAGGGAAAGCACATTATTATCTTATTTAATTACCTTGCACAACTTCGTGTCATCAGCGAAAATGGAGACACTACTTTCCAGTCCCACCTCTAAGTCATTAATAAATATGTTAAAAAGGAGAGGACCTAGTACTGAACCCTGAGGAACCCCACTTACCACATTAGTCCAATCAGAGAATGTTCCATTTACAACAACCCTTTGCTTCCTGTCTTTTAGCCAGCTCTCAATCCATGAGCAGATATTTACTGCAATTCCTGTACCTCTTAGTTTGCACAGCAGTCTCCCATGTGGCACTGTATCAAATGCCTTTGCAAAATCCAAAAAGACTACATCCACTACGTTGCATTGATTCAGGTTCCTACTAACCTCCTCATAGAAAATAATTAGATTTGTTTAACATGACTTATCCCTCATAAATCCATTTTGACTCCTACTTATACTCTTCAAATAGACATATTCTTGTATATTTTCCCTTATTAACCCTTCTAAAAGCTTCCCCACAACAGAAGTGAGGCTCACTCATCTATAATTACCAGTATTTGCTCTTGCTCCCTTTTTAAATATAGGTATTACATCTGTTTTTGTCCAGTCATCTATTAGAGACCCTGTGTTGAGTGAATAATGAAAAATTAAATTTAATGATTTGACTATTACAGAACCTAGTTCCCTCAGTACCTTGGATGTATTCCATCATGACCCAGGGCTTTATAAACATTTATTTTTTCCAACCTCTTTTGGAATACTTCCTGCTTTAACCAATTATTCGGCAAAGGTAGTATAGCCCCATTATGTTGCAGTGTCACAACCACTGGCACCTCCCTTGTGTATACAGAAGAAAATAACCTATTTAGCTCATCCGCCTTTTCCTGGTCACTAATTTTCAGATGGCTTGTGTCACATTGAAATGTTTCTTCCTCGCCTTCTTCCCATTAATATACCTAAAAAATATTTTATGGTTAGTTCTACTCTCTCTTGCAATTAATTTTTCATTTTCTATTTTAGCTAGTCTATTAGCCATTTTGCAAGCCTTGTTGATTTCCTTGTACTCACGTAAAGCAGTCTCTGTTCCTTCTACTTTGTATAATTTAAATGCTCTGTATTTTGATCTTTAAATCATTGTTAAGCCACACTGGATGTGATTTACTCCTTTTACTTTTATTCCCACTTGGTATATGTTGATAAGTATGTATATTTAGTAAGGATTTAAATGTTTTCCTTTCATATCCAGTATTTTAACCCGTCAGTTCTCTGTTCCAGTCTATACTCTGTATTGCTGCCCTTAGACCGTTAAAGTCTGCCCTTTTAAAATTAAGAGTTTTTGTTGGCCACTAAAAATTTAGTTTTTTTAATTCAATCTCAAATGAGACTGTGTTGTAATCACTGTTTCCCAAAGGTTACCCTAATTCAACATTTGGTACTATATCAATATTATTTGTGATGACTAAATCTAAGATAGCTTCATTTCTAGTAGCCTATTGTATAACCTGGGCCAGAAAATGATCCCTGAGTGTACTCAATAACCTGCTCCCCTTAGCTGAACTGCTGGTCTCATTTATCCAGTTTATTTCGGGTAATTAAAATCTCCCATTATTAGAACTTGCCCAAGCTTAGCTGCATTTCCAATCTGTAGCAATAATTGTATTGTCTCATTTTCAGTTATATTTGGGGGTTTACAGCATACTCCTACTACTATTCTTTTTGAATTTGCTGCTCCGCTATTTAACTCTACCCACAAACATTCAACGTTATCACTAGTTCCGCCTTAAATATTTTCTCTGACTATAGGCTTAAATTCAGGCTTAACATAAGGACAAATTCCTCCTCCTCTTTTACCATTTTACCTATCTTTCCTAAATAGGTTATAACCATACAGATTAACAGTCCAGTCATAAGATTCATCCCACCAGGTTTCGGTAATGTCTATTAAATACCATTTTTCATTAATTGCTAATAATTCTAACTCTCCCATCTTTCCTGGCAAGCTTCTGGCATTAGCAAGCATACAGCTTATGTTATATGTCTGAAGTTTTGAAGTGCCCTCCACTGTACTTGAGTTACTTAGTACTACCTCCCTATTGACTATACTACCCCTGCCCCCATCACCTCCATTATGAGCTGTTAGCTCATCCCTTATACCCTCTAAACTTTCTACCCCATTACTTATATCTAGTCACCCCCCCACCTACTAGTTTAAAAACTCCTCCAGCCTTTCTACCATCCTATCCCCAAGAACAAAAGCTCCCTCATAATTAGGGTGCAATCCATCCCTACTGTAGAGATTGTACCAAAGTTAGAAGTCAGCCCAATGCTTTAAGAACCCAAACCCCAGCTTAGTTCACCACATCTTTAGCCACCCATTAACCCCCCTAAGCACCTTCTGCCTCCCTGGGCTAGTACAGGGCACTGGTAGTATCTCAGAAAATACTACCTTGGAGGTCCTTATCTTCAGCTTATTACAGAGTTCTCTAAAATCATTCTTTAGGACACTCCATCTTCCACTAACTTTGTCATTGGTACCAATATGTACTAAGAGCCTCAGTTCATTTCCAGCCCCTCCCAATAATTTGTCTACCCTATCCACAACATGACGAACGCTGAGCACCCGGGAGACAGCAAACTGTTCGATTGCTGGGATCTGGGTGACAAATAACCCTGTCTAACTTCCTAATAATAGAGTCCCCTACCACCAAAACCTGTCTGTTGCTCTGCCTATTCTGCCCTTCCACTCCTCCAGTAGAACTGTTCTCCGGCTGTTAGAGGGAACAGCTCTATCTGGCATTGCCATTCCTGAATGGACATCCCCAACAGTTTCACTCAATCTGGCAAAAAGAACTAGCCTGCCTCCTCCTGTTCCTCCTGATTCCCCTTCTAACTGTAACCCAGCTACCTCTCTGGACATCATCACTAGCCCCAGCTCCACACCCTCCATGCTAGGCCCAGCTAAATTGTGCTCAGTGAGCACCAACTCCCTTCCCAGTGGAGCAATATCACTAAGTGCTGCAACTCTCTTCTCCAGGTCTACAATTTGAGCCTCCAGAGAGCCAAAATGCTCACACCTGGTATGGACCAGCTTTTCCAGTATTGCATACATATGTCAGGATGTACACTGAGTGAGGTTACCACTGGACTGATTCATAATTATTATTATTGTCTACAAAAAATCATTGTCAAAAATAAAGAATATAAAATAATATATTTGTGTAAAGTTTTGTAAAAAAAAAAAATATATAATTATATATATATATATATATATATATATATATATATATCTTCTTTTTATTTTTCCCCTTGCACTATAAATCTGCCCCCCTTTTCTTTGAACTCCCTCCTTTTATTTAAATGCCTACACTTTCGCTAGAATTGCACTTGATACTAGAAATGTTCGCAAGCTCACAAGTTCGCCCCTTCTCCTGTTTATATTAACTGAACACAGGAAATAACACACTTTACTTGTCTGAGCAAATCAGATGTATCATATTTTTCTGATAATCGCTGCCTGTTTTTTGAAACCACCGACTATTTCAACTTAATCACTTCAGCTTACCCCTTTATAGCCCTAATTAAATAATAATAAGTTGGGGGGCGGGAATTAAGATTACGAACAAATGTAATATACTATAATTTCAATCTTTTGACAAAAGCTTTAACTGTAGTTTACCTGGTAGCACGTCGTAAGCGCTCTTGGCCAAAGTGCGCCATCATCAGCACGTCGACAAATGCGCTCACCGACAACTGCGCGCCAGACAAGAGTGGGCCTGACAATTGTGTGCTGCCCAGACTTCAGGTAGATGGGGAGTGGGCAATAGGGGGAGGGGGGCAAGAGATAGGGATGGAACTGTGACCTGGAGGATGTTAGGCTGCAAGGGGTGAGAGAGAGCGATAGTGGGCAATAGGGGGGAGAGAACTGGAGGGATGTAGAAGGGTATCTCCGGGATGTCAGGCTGCAAGAGAGGACCCAGGGATGAGAGAGAGTAGATGGGGGGTGAGAAAGGGGTGGGATAGTGACCTGAGGGATCTGGAGGAGTATCTGGAGTATGTCAGCCTGCAATGAGGACCAAGGGGTAAAAGATGACACAATATAGGGGGTATTAGATGGAGAAGGGCAAGAGAGTGGGGATAGGGAGGGATTGTGAGGGATTGTGGAGGGTATCTGGGAGATATCAGGCTGAACGAGAGGACCTAGGGTGTGAGAGAGAGAGGATGGTAATGGAGAGAGGGGAGGAGTTATAGATACATGGGAAAGGGACGGGACCTTACCTGCAGTTGTTGGGCGTGCTCTTGTTTGGCGCGCAGTTGTAGGTGCGCTTACATCGGCGTGCATTTCACGCGCGCTATAGACAGGGTGCCAGTTTACCTAAACTTTTTTGCAGTGATTTACATGTACTTGTAAAAGAATACAGTTTATATTAATTATTTCTATAAAAAAATATCAATAATAATTTATTCACACTTTATATATTTTACTTTTAAGTATTTTGTAAGGTTGAAAACTTTTTTAAAACACTAAAATGAAAAACCAAGATAACTGCATTAATTAAAAAAAGTAAATAAAAGTTGCTTTAATTAATTTTTATATTTATTGCACCACATTGTAACTTTTTCCCTTTGTTAAGCTACTGGTCAATCAGGACGAAAAGCTATCTTAGTATGCGCTTTTGAGATTGGCTGTCATTTACCCAATCTGATTGTAGTCTTCTCTGATTGGTTAATATTAACAAGATTAATCAAATTGCTACATTTTAAATTCCTTCATTTTGGCTGAATTTAATTGCCTGCTATTTTAGTCAATCAGTAGCTTAAAAAGTCTGAATGTGTAATTTTCACGAGGAGCTTCTCCCATTAGTTTAGCTAAAAAAAATGTTTATTTTTCTACAGAGTCCCTTTTTTTGGTTGGCCCTTTTTCATGTGCTTAATACTGTGTACTTTTTAGCCTTTAGAAGTAGGGAGCATGTGTCCAAAATGGCAGATTACACTGCAGCATAATTACATGCAAAAAAGAATATATTATAGGTTGCATTCATTTTTACATTCAAACACATTTTGCCTATTTAGAAGCGCAGCTCTTCAGAAGAGTATATATTCAATATAGGACTACAATAGTGTTTTCAGACTGCTGTTAGACTCACTTTACAGCTGTTTTGCACTTAAACTAATACTTAAACAATTCATTACGACTTCAGACTGGAGTCCAGATTTGTATTATCACTGAGATGGTGTTTCTGTTTATTGTGAGCTTTACTGCATTTGAAGCTGAATTTTCTCTTTCTTCTTTACTTAGATGTTTGTGTTCCAACCTTTCATCAATTTCTAAAAAAGACAGGACAAACAGTATACCAAGGATAGTAGTGAAACATTTGTTCACCAATTTTATTAGATAGTGAATGCCAAATTCAAGGTTTTAATTACATTTAGTAAAGATATTGCATTCGTCGGAAAGATCCAATTTTAGGGTTCATGGATCCCCAGTCGGTGTATCTCCTGTATTCTCCAGGTCTCAGATAATACTGTTGTCCTCTATAGTTTGGCTCCTCATAGAAGACCCAGTGGCCATCAAAGACGTTACAAGAGTTGATGCTGGGGAAGCGGAATCTCTCATTGACACTTGGACAGTCTTCGGAAAACTCCATCATTTGACCTTTAAAGTCTTCCTTCTCAAAAATCCTTATTCTAAATGGACCACGATACTGTATAAAAACAGATAGTATTTGTGAATTATTATTCAAGGCTGAAAAACTGAAGTAAAGGTTTTTTTCTCTTATACATTACATAAAATGTGCTTTTGTTGAAAATTAATATACATTGAAGTGAGACGGAGCAACAGTATTTTCCCCTTCTTTTGTCTGACAAGGTACAGAATGACAGAGAGTCACATTCACTACCTTGTGATATTATTGATATTATTTTGAATGTAAACTTGATAAGCAAACAAAGATAAGAATATTTATCAAGAGGGGATAAATGAGCATTATTGTTTAGTTGTTCAGTCATGTTAAACTCTCCAAGGCCATCTAAACCAGAACATGCCAGGCACATCTTTCCCTCAAGCTCATTTTCATTGCTTCAATCACCTAATCTATCCATGTCCCCCTCTGCCGCCCCCTTCTTCACAGAGTTAAAATATAAAATATCTTTATTTCCTAGGTGTTATTAATCATATGACACCTATAGAAAACATAGGACATAACACACCTTTTTATCCTCACTTCCATTATTGCTTGGTAAATATACCCACATCCTAATAATTAATAGTTTATTAAAAACTGCCTAGAAAAATATAGAGACAATTGTAATATTTCAAAAGGAAACAGAACTAAAGACATTAAAGTTCTACTTTAAAGAACATTACAATTTGGCTACGCCTTGGACTTTATTGTCTCTATATATTTCTGTCTGAACAACGGGAACGTGGTAGCATTTTATGTTACTTGGTGGTACAAATCTGATCTATATCTGTGATATCCTGATGTTTAACTTTAGGGTTTCTTTGCTGTAACTAATGAATTCACTCTTCAGTTGGCAACACACAATGGAAAAAAAGTATATATCTCAGTAAGGAATTACATTAACAAAAGAGTTTTAATATTTTTTTTTATATTTTTATGAAAAAAATTATATTGTAATAGATCATATCAATGCTTTCAAAATTGCTGAAGAATAAGATAAGTTGTGAAAATAACACATTCCTCAATATATTTACATGTGCTCATTAAAACATGACAATTGTCCTGGTAAAAGACTATGGGAAAAAGTTATCAAAAAAGAAAATTATATTTTCTGTAAGGACCAGTTATCAAAATGCATACTCATTTGTTAAACAAGCTTCATAGAAAATATGGAAAGTGGAGATATTTTATTGTTTAAACAATAACTCAATAACTACCACATTTGATAAATGTACACATATGAGACAAATTTACCAAACATCACTATTTTATAAGATTTTTTTATATATAGCATGATACTGTCTTCTGAGCTTGGATATGCCTTATTCAATAACATATTATTGGAAATACAAAGCTAAATGTGTAATTCTTACTTGAGGGGTTAAGCGGCATGATCTGATAGAGTCATTGAATCCCATCCACTGACTGAAGTCAGTGTACTCTCCTCTTTTAAGGAAGTACTGGTGTCCTCTGTAGTTGGGATATTCATACAGCATCCAGTTTCCATTTTCTACTCGGATGGAGTTACAGCGATTGAAATAAGAGTGTAGGTCGGAGCAATCAGTGCTGCACTCATAAGAGCGTCCCTGGAAGTTTCTGTCCTCGTAAAATATGATCTGTAGACACATAATTACAATATAATTAGATAATCAGAATTATATTTAACACTTACTTTCAAAGCAGCAGGCTAAATAGTAGCACTATAGGTAAAGAATGGGTAAAAACAGGCATCTGTACTTATTTGGAAACATGAATAAAAAATGTAGGACACACCTTGTCTGAGTTCACTTTGAAGGGTATATGAGATGATGGTTGTGACAAATAGGTGAAGACACCATTTAAGAGATAAGGGCCCAACCGTAGCATTGGTCCCTTGATGACAAAAGGAGGTGGTTTCATAAAAAAAGTCAGAGTACACTTGCAAGTGCAGTTGGGTTAAGCATTCTCACTGAGTTGCCTAACACATTTATTAAATGGGGTATAATTAGGGATGAGGGAAAAACATAGTTAAGTGGAGTTAAAACATAACATACCCCCACATCTCATGGCGCATCATATCTCACTTCTATAAATAGCTCTTATTGGAAATGAGGATACAGTATTTAACCCAATTCTGTATCTCCACTTTTATCCCTCCTTGATAAATAAATCCCATTGAAATAAAAGTAAAGAGTAAGTAGTTTTTCTAATGATCTCTTTGCAGCTTAACAGCCTTTAATAAATTGCGATTCAGTAAATTTAAAAGGGCTCTATATAAGCACACAGCATATTTTTTTTACAGAAGTTTTTAGTTAGTGAAGACCTTGCTTTTGGATAGAAGTTCACTAACTAAAAACTTCTGTAAATAAAATATGCTGTGTGCTTATATAGAGCCCTTTTAAATTTACCAAATCGCAATTTAATAAGGCTGTAAATCTTAAAAACAAATAGATTTTTTCAAGAAAATGTATATTCTTTGAACATACCATCCTAGAAATTGTGCAGTAAAGAATGGAAGCACGTTATTTTTTTAATGAATCCTCAGAGCTTACCAACTTGTATGATATATAATACATGGAATTTGGGGAGCAAGCAGCTTCCGAGTGCACTTCTTTTTGGACTAATGTTTATGTTTAAATTTTTCATACTTATTAATTACCAAAAATAAAATATCAGTGTTCAAATCTGAGATTTTAGGGGGGGTGTGTTAGATTTCCCTGAAAGTGTGCATTCTCAGAAATTGTTTCACATAATAACACTCAAATTCCTGCTACAGACGTTTCCGTAAAAAACCTAAAAAAATATTTTTTGTGAATACATTGCAATATGGTTCAATTCACTAGTAAAGCGGAATAGGAAAAAATACCACAAGTGTTTTGGTAGACGAGAAAGAATAATGTGTGCTATGAAAGAGTGATATGTTCAGAGGACAAGATGGTGGCTTCATGTGAAGACCCAAAAGGCAACATGTAGTCCCAAAATATTTCCTACCAATAATTTAAACTTCCAAAACTGGGGAAGAGTGACTTTATGAGGTAATCGAAATGTTATTTTATAAGACTGGGATCCAGTCTTATAAAATATATTGCTCCCTCTGTGTTATTACTCATTATATAAACTACCCGCCCCATTAAATTTGAGTTATGTGTCAAAACGTAGCTCATAATGTAGCTCGCAAGATTGCAAGCTATTAAATTGGCCTTTTAAAGCAACGCGCAGAAGACTTGCGGGTTAAGACGCAGAAAGGCCGAAAAAAGCCTACGGGATGAGAAATGTTGAACTTTGCGGCCGTAAATCCATTGATCTGTTAAGACTGCAACCGCTACGTTTCCAATCATGCTATTAAATTGCAATGAAGTCCCTTGCAAGCAAGCCTGTAACACGCAAATGGAGCCCAAAGCCCTACGAGTGCTGGAGAGGACCTGCAAGGGGGTAAAGTCCAATTCATAGCACTTTAACTGCAAATAAAAACTCAATACTGTACTAATATTTAAAGCGAAAGTGATGTTAGGTCTTAGAATCAATAGCACAACATTCTCAAGCTTGCAAATTGGCCCACAAAAACATTATTTCATATATACTTTCTGTGTTATATCGATCCCGGCAATCAATGTGTTAATACATATACTGTAACTAGCATGTGATAGAATATCATATTTACAGCTTTATTAATATTGCATTATATCTGGAATGTGGGTCCGATCGTAACTCGTAATTAAACCCCGTAGGACTTTGAAAATCCCACCTCCATTTTTCAGTGACATCATTCCGATGATCTCTGTTGCTATTGGCTCCCTCCCAACTTGTAACTACGAGTAAGACTAATTGATCCCGTTCACAGCCGCACATCAAAGGAGAGAACAATGGTTTACGTGTTTGCCTCTCAAGCCCGTAACTCGCAGCCTGTTCTAATTTAATAGCCCAGTAAATCCGCAACTCTTCAAGCTCGCAGCTATAGCAAGCTATACGTTGCACTTACAGGGCTCAAATGTAATGTGGCTATAAATAGGGGTCATTAAGCCCTTGTTCAGTAAGATAAATTAGTGTTACTTTATGGGGATAAGGGCGGGTTAAAAATAGGATCATATTCTATATGTTTTATTTATCAACTGGGATAAAAGTTAATAAGTATTATAAATAATCTCCATAGAAAACATACATATTGTTGTATACATATTTTACTTTAACATTCCTTCATTTTACCTAACTGGGGGTCATTTATTCAAGGTTGTTTAACCAGAATTATAATGTAATATATAAGGGATCAAATAACATAACTTTCTGTATTATTATATGGAACCAAGGAAAGTGTTTAAATCTTCCTACATATTTATAAATGGGATCCAAAGAAAATACAGGGGTATGATAGGTAATCATAAGTATCTAACAGTTAATTAAAGTATACAAGGAATATATAGCATACATTTCACTTTGAATCATCTTTGCAGGCCAGTCCTCAGCATTTGTGTATATTTTTAATGGCTGTTTCAGTTTTTGCTATAAGCAGCCATAACATTTAAAAATCCATTCAAGCACCTGAAAGTGTATGAAAAGGTCAACCATTATAGGTTATCCCATCATAAATTACAAGTCGATCCTAATATAGTATAAAGTAAAAATAAATCTAAAAATTAACATTTGCAATAAGTATTTTTTAAAGATTAATATAAAACGGTATAAACTGCACTTTCTGTTAAGAATATTGCAATTGTCAAATTTGATGAATAGAGAAAGGTTTTGCCTTTAGTTTGCAAATGACATTTGTTAATAAATTAATAAAATTTGCTTAGTGCTGCCACAATTTTTAAAAATAAATGTTCGCAATAGAAACATTTTTTACGGCTAGTCTTTCATTAATGATTAATTATCATTGAAATATTTTCTTAATTATTAGTAATTGATCACTGCAATACAAATATTAAACTAGGAATTGAGGGTGCAACATTAAAAAGAAAAACAATGAATATCACAATACAGTGTTTAAAGATATATAATAAAAAACAATATCATTAGAGTTAAACATTTCCCCATTTTTTTTGTGGAAATATAGGAATACTTTCATTCTGCTACAATTAAGTTAATCCTCAAAGTTCCCCTATTATTTACGAAATTATAGAGAATTTTGGCTATTTGTGAAAAGCTATAATGTTGTAAATATCATACTCCATTAGTGTTTTTGGAACTGACATAAGTAGCTTTATAATAAATTCCCAAGTATTACATTCTTACCTTTCCCATCTTAGCTGATCAATTGATTCCAACAGTCGGTACTGCTTTATGTTAAAATGAGTCCCGTTTTATATAGGCCTTCTATTGCTGATGCCTGCACACACTGAATTGCTCTATTCCTGTCTAGTAAGGTGAATGTATAGATCTTTTATGTTTTATTGTGCTTCAGACTGTTCTGTACTAGGATGCTTTGATTGTGTGGGCATGCTTACTAGGGGTTACATTTCATGGCTCGGCCTAATGTATCTGTGACATATTACCATCTAACCACAGGCATGAAAAAATAAACCATTACGACCATAATTAAAAGTATAGCAGATTTTTTGGTATATGTTCTTGAAATGTCTCATACATTTTTTCCTCTTTTTCTCATCCTAGTACACTTTTTATTCAGTTCCTATTTCCATTCTTACAACAGGTAGATTAATATACATTATAAACTATATACATACACTGATAATGTTTTATAGGAGAAATTTGATTGCTTTGCAAATACTTTTACCAATTATTATTTAACTAAGATAATACATATTCTCAGTGTTTATTGCGTTATAACTTACTCTTTGTGTTTGCCGTGTTACAATTTGCTGTCTGATAACTCATTATCTATGTTTCATGAGTTAAAACTGGTTTTCTGCATTGTGATATCTCCACTGATCTGAAAAATGGCACGCCGACCTTTGCGCGCTGCAGAACAGTGCGCCGTCATCAGTGCGCCGAGAACTGCACTCTGATGACGCTCTGCGCTCCAGCCTGCATCCCATCTCATATTTACTGGACCTGTTTGGCAAGGTAAGGGTCTGACAGTGTGCTATATGGGCCAGGCATTGTGTGCATGTGTCTCTAGGAGCATGTTGCATTGCATGTTTATCATGTATGTAGTGTACATGCACACAATGACAGTGACATTACATACAATATGCTCCTAGTGACACATGCCGGTCCCACATGGCACACTGTCAGCCCCTTACCTTAGCTTTGGCAGCCTCCAGCAAGCAGGTCCAGCAAATATGAGATGGGGCAGATGGCATGCAGGCTGGAGCGCAGAGCGTCAACAGAACACTGTTCTCTGCGTCCTGATGAGGGCGCTCTGGTCTCCAGCACGCAAAAGAAGTCTCCAGCGCGCGAAAGACGTGCCGCCCTGAAAAATAGTCTAAGAAAGGAAAATATATTTAACCTATCTCTGTGCATTGCATTGTTTCTGAATGTAAATATTTGGCCATATCTCCACAATATAACTGTGACACTTACGTTAAGCTTTGCTTGCCAAAACTAGTGTATTGCACTGAATACTATTAATATTTAAAAATGTTGTTTGATAATTAAATCAATATGTTTTTTATTTTAATTCTCTACGTGGATCGTGTCCATTTAGCAAACTATAAAAATGTTATATCAAATCTAATTAATAAAGAAAATGCTTTATGAGAAGACCAAAATGGCTCCACAAAACACTGCACGTGATCAGTCTACAAGACAATAGAGTAAGAGTGTATGTATAAAAGTGAGAACATGTCTTAATACCTACTTTTATCTTCACATTTCTTCCTAACAGTACAGGAAAAGTTTGTTTTTCCAGAAAGAGCTGAGCGAAATTCCCTCGTAAATCTCTGAGAAATGCCATCCAAATGCTCCAAATGTCCCTAATTTCCTAACCCCTGAATGCCTGTCCCATAATTATTTTAAAAATTCTCATCACATGCCTCCGTAATAATGTCCAATCTCACTGAAGTTTACTTTGCTATTTAAAATGAAGTATATTAGTATTAGTATAGTGTGATCCAGTTAGTGGGTACCATTCTGTATCGTTCCTGTGGAGACTACTGAGATATGACTCAGAGTCTCTTGTGCGCAGGCTGTGAACACAAGTTATTATAAACATCTAGAGCTAAGCTCCTTGTTTTTTTTACATTTTTTAAATCACAGTTCTTTCTAATGGCAGAATAAGCTACTGGTACACCCAATGGATCAAGTCTGCTGGATAAAAAACACTTTCATTGGATGACTTCTGATAAATCTATAATATTAAATTACAGTTGCTTCTTACACATTATGGCATGACAAATAGATGATTTATAAATCTTCAAGGTAAAGACAACATTTCTGACTTTACATTGAAAATTGTGCTGCACTTAGTATTAGACTGTGTTGAAAGAAACCATGGTTAAGTTATTCTTACTTGACATCCCAAGTATTTTCCGATATTGTAATTACTTTTTATGTGTCATTTGAATAAGAAGTATAAGCAAATATAGTGAATTATAAAGTTATTAAACTAAGCTTCTTGGAACATGTTTGATAGACACCAATCTACTAATTACAGTCAAGACCGTATAACATATTTTATTTTTGTAGTGCAACACTTTATAGTATACATGGGGTTCTCGACAACTGGTCCATGTTTTATAATTTACATTACACTAACAACCCTACAAATTATGTATGGGCTTCATCCACAGTAAACATCACAGAATAGGAAGTTGTGATCATTATAAAGTTAAGTTGTGGCCTCTATATCATCATTGGTAACTTCTACAAATATAGCATGATGTTTACAATAATTTACATGTGTGTTGAATACTGTGATGTATTATCCCATATTACTGAGGGATTGTGGTGTCACCTGTGTGGCATGACAAAACTCAAAAGCTATTCTGCCTGTTATTCAGCTGTTTTGCATTAGATATTCTAACACATTCTCAACTTATGGTGGTAAAGTGAAGGAAGAAGGTAGAGATCGGCCAATGAACACATCGCTAGATCATCCCTATTGTATAAGGAGGCTCTCATCACTATTGGTTTGCTTAAAAAAAATAGCTATTATTATTATTACTAGTAAAATGCCCGTCAAACAATTACGGCAACAAAATTGTAAGCCAGGCAATGCTGTTTGCCCCACTCATTGTGAACCTTTCCTCCCGCCTACTGTACGGGCCACTCATTGCAGGGTTCATTAACTTGCAAGTTTTGTGCTTGGGAATGCCTTGTGTCTCTTTCCAGCATCAACCCTGTCCCTTCCCTGTGTGTTTCTCCTCTATGTGTCTGCTGAATGTTTGTGTGGCGCGCGCTGACTGCCGTTTGTTTTATTTTCAAAGTCCTGCGTGCCTGGCGTTATTGTTGTAAGTCTTAGTGTCTTTGCCATTGTGTATTTTCTAAGTCCCGCGTGCCTGCCTTTGCTCAGCCTCATTTTCATCCAGTTTCAGAATTTATTTAAGTTTTTAGTTTAAGTCCTCCATTTTTTCTCTTGCTTAGCCGATTTACAAGTTATTAAACACGGCAAATAAGGCTCAAATTCGCTTGCAACATCACTCTCGGCTTCCTGGCTCTCCCCCTGTGCTGTGTGTGAGTGTGTTTTAATTTATTTTAATTTATTTGGCGCTCATTTCAGCCTAAGTACTGCAAGCTTGGAAGGCTTCAATGCCTCAACGGCTCACCTCGCTTCACGAGGCTCACAGTTGCAGGCCTCTGGGCCGCTTTGCGGGCTCTCAAGTGTGAGAACAAATTGCAGTTTGACAACTGTTATATGTGATTATTATTAACTTTTATTTGTAATGCACCAACATATTCAGTAGAACTGTACAAGGGATAGGAACAAGGAAAATACAATATTAACACATTCAGAAAATGAAAGGCCCTGTTTTGAGCTTAGAATCTTTGTAGAAAGTGTTTTTTTTTCCAAAGCACCCTACAAGATTGGAAACTCACCACAATCTAAAGGGAATGGAAGAGACAGAAACGTGGGGAAGAACAGATAAGGAATAGCAAGGGTCAGAAAAGAAGTGACAGAATACAAAGTAAGAAAGGTATTCTTTTAGTGGTAGAGAGAAGGAATCTGGTATCTCTGCCTAGTGGTCAGATAATATAATCTGCAAATGGGAATGCCAGGTGTAATTCGAGTGTTAAAAAGCTACAACAATTAGGGGTGGTTAGTTGTTCCAGGAGAAATTGGTGGTATGTAAGAGGCTTTGAGGAAGACAAAAATAATTATACTTAGGAGAAACAGAGCATTTGAATTGGGAAAAGAAGAGTGGGAGAGAGGATGGAGGAGGGGTTTGATTTTTCTGAGGGGGGTGGTAATGAACATAGTAATAAAACTATCTCATAGTATTGCAAACAGCTTAATATCACATCAACTTGATGTACATCTTGCCATTCTATGAGGGGCAGAATATGTCACTGCCATTAGCACAGTGAGATTACTGTACAACCAGCGAGTAATTAAGATTCTCTCTATTCAAATCCTTGAAAAACGTAATTGAAAATGTATCACCCTTTTCAACTCAAAAAATATCCACCACATCAAGCCAGACCATTATCAAAATTATTGGGTATCTTTTTTATTGAACAAACAAGCATTTGGAAGATGAAATTCTCCTTTTCCAGTCAAAAGCATCAAATATATTGAAAACTGAATGAAAGTACAGGTGGTCCCAGGTTTAAGGACGAGATCCGTTCCTAAGAACGTTCTTTAATCGGATTTGTATGTAAGTTGAATCCCTGATGAATAATAATAATAATAATAATAACAATAATAAAAAAGACAATAATATAATGGCTCATATGTGGTAATAATAATATAGTTTAATATTAATAGTACTCCTGCACTGTAATAAGTTACACAAACTGTTTTGCTCTTTCTTTTAATTCAAACAAACAGAACATAAAAAAACTCATACAAAAAAAGCCTGTGTTTAAGTAGAGGTCCTTTGTAAGTCGTTTGTAACCCGGAGACCGCCTGTATAGCTAGTAGAAATAAAATGATTTGCCAGATTTTTTTAATTTGTTATGATCTCTGTGTCTCGTTAAAAAATATACCAGGAAACATTACTATAATGGGTCCCTGATACACCGCGGAGTGTCAAAATGAGGAAAATGCAGATTTTGTGTTTTTTTTTCTATGATAACAGTGTTTAAATGTCAGTCTTAGTAAGCAAGTATAAACAATGGCACAGTGTAAGCACAGAACAGTCTAACACACAATGAATAAAAGGGCCGTATATTTACCTTACTAAACAAAATACAATTGCTGTGGCTCTCAATGTATGCAGGCATCAGCACCATTAGGTGTATATAAGAGTGGATCTCTCAATCACCCAGCAGCATCCAGCTCTCGAAACAAAGACTCAGACAAAATGGGAAAGGTATGAACATATTTCTAACATTTTATATTTGACTCAGCAGAGCAGTAAATCCTTATTTATATAAACAGTTACAAATGTTTCATGCCAATAGAGTAAAGGAAATATAACCATAATGCAATTTGTTTTGGTTATACTGTTTTAAAAGTTAGATACATTTTTTATTATTATATTAATAATGATTTTAAAATATTATGTAATTAGTTATTTTATTTTAAAATGCAAAGTATTATAATTATTATTTTTATAATCGCAAAGCTTGAAAATTGGGTATGTTAAACATAGTCTTCCAAAAAAAAGATCCTCCCTCTATGTAACAATCATTTACAGAAATTATTTATTAATTTACAATGTAGTTAATAAGGAGGAAGAGCATGCCCAGTTGAAAATATAAATATATAATGGCACAAGCATCATTATTTAAAGGTCTCTGTGGTCATTATGATTTACCCAACTGGAAAGGCAGTTACAGAGGGGAATCATATTTCTAGATAATTTATGATTAAAATACTTCATGATCAAGTTCAGTTATCTTTCTCTCAAAATGTTCAATAATATAAATGCAATTAAATCAATTATATTTACTTATATCTGCAGTTTTCCTGTGACCATTGTAAAACATTCTAGTAACCTATTAAAATAAACTGAAGTCAGTGTGATATGATATATATGCATCAATATAAAACACCAGTGATAATTATCCATTATAAATGTTAATTTCAAATGCTCATGCAAAAATTTGCTAAGCATCTAGTGGGTGTGATGAGCAGTAAATAAAATAAACAGTAGAAGATTATCTCTGAAGAAAACCAGATTTTATAAAATGCGTTGGATACTTTAATGCCTTTCCTTGTCCATGGCTAGGATTGCCAATTTTGTTATCATCTTTTTCTTTCCTAAGACATGTATTTTATTACACTATTTTTTTCTTTTTTGTTTTTCTCTCCTTCTCCATGTTGTATTTTTCAGTTATTTGTCCTGAGGATTGATTTGCTAAGATGCCCTTTCATCAGGCTCATTTCTTAAACATTTTCTCAATTAATGTGACTTTTTATTTAAATTTAGGTTGGATTTTTTTTGTAGATTCCAAGATTTTAATTCATGAGCTTTATATATTAGCCTGTCTTCTCACCTTTATTTATATTTAATTGTTGATATTATATTAGGGCTTAACTATTAATATTGTGTCTGCCAATCAGAGGCTCACTCATGGATGAGAAGGCTAAACTAAGATTGCTATATGAAATAATATGTGGATTAAAATAAAATGCATGTCTCTTAATCATTGCGTCTTCTTGCCAGATCATCTTCTTCGAGGACAAGAATTTCCAGGGCCGCTCCTATGAGTGCAGCTCGGACTGTCCTGACATGTCCTCATATTTCAGCCGTTGCAACTCTATTCGTGTTGAAAGTGGAAACTGGATACTCTACGAACAACCTAACTACAAAGGACACCAGTACTATCTTAGGAGGGGGGAATACCCTGATTTCCAGCAGTGGATGGGTTACAATGATTCTATCAGGTCCTGTCACCTGACTCCACAAGTATGTGTTATGCATGATTTGCCACTTTAGTTGACAAGCATTACTGGATTTGCAGCTTAAATGACATGATATTGTTTAATAGTGCAGATTACCATACATTCCAAGAGAAAAGTATTTTGGACAAAAACTCAGATGTAGATGATTAATATAGGCCTTTTCAAAAGGCTTCTATGAAATATTTAAAAAGTCTTCATAAAATGATGTTTTGAAAGTCTTGTGGCTCTCAATGGAGATTTTTTTAGGTATTAATAGCTTCTACCAGTCTCAGTTTCTCAACTTTATTTCTAACCTATGTAAAATTTACAAAACAAGTAATTCATTACTGCTTTCTCTTTAATTTCAAAGCATGGCGGGCCATTCAGAATGAGGATCTATGAAAGAGAAGACTTTAAAGGCCAGATGATGGAGTTTACAGAGGATTGCCCATATGTTTATGAGCAATTCCGTTATCACGACATTCACTCCTGCAATGTGTTTGATGGTCACTGGGTGTTCTATGATGAGCCCAACTACAGAGGACGTCAGTACTACCTTAGACCCGGAGAGTATAGGAAATACACTGATTGGGGTGCCATGAATTCCAGAGTGGGGTCCTTCAGAAGGGTCCAATTTCTTCATTAAGCAATACTAAAATATGTTAGTAACCACTGCTATGAAATAAATGCAATTGACTAAAATACTATGTTTAGCAGCATTTTTTATTTTTTATATATATAAAATTGATAAAGATTTATGAGATTATGTTGGAAGATATTTGAGAAAAGAGGACAATGGACAATTGGGGAGCATAATCTGTCACACCAGAATGGATTGATGGTAAAGGGAGTGATTATTAATCAAGGTACTGTTAGAATAAAAAAATATATATATGGGATAAGCATCTGTGAAAATTATATTTCATGGAGCATTTGGAACTCTTGAAATTTGATTTTCAAAATGGATTCAGTAGGACAAAATATTCCATAGGGTCGATGTAGTCTGTGAAAAATTATTTATTGGGGAGTCGGAGAGGATGATCAAAAAGGAAATAAATGTAGCCCTTGGGTATAGAAAAGAATGTTGGTGTTGGATGTATCTGATTGTCATAACAGAGGTAGATACTATGAGCCTTATTCACTTCGGAGGATGTAACTTCTGGGATGTAGGCCGTGTGTCTGCGGGCTTCCTGTGGGCCCACAGCATGCTCGAGTTACGGTGCTATTCCATTCTGCAAGACCGGGGCCGATAGCGAAATTCAGAAACCATGCCATCGTATGTAGCATTTGCGAGCTTGAACAGATCAATTAACCAAGGCTGTTACTCCCGAGATAGAAACAGCCAATGGAAACAGAGATTGTCATAATTACATCAATGAAAAATGGAATTTGGATGTCAAAGTCCTACGGGCTTCAATTACGTGTTACGATAGGACCCACATTCCTGAAATATTGCAATATCGATAAAACCGTAAATATGATATTCTATCACATGCAAGTTCCATTATATGCATTCACACATTGATTGCCGGGATCAATATAACATGGAAATAAAGTATTTTTCTGGGGTGATTTGCGAGCTTGATAATGTTGTGCTATTATTATTTTAATAAAAGTACAGTAGTGTATGTATATGTGCATTTGAAGTGCTACGGACATGTCATTAAGCCCTTTGCAAGTCCTCCTTGGTAACCGTGACTTTTGGTTCGACTTTTGCCATTTGCGGGCATGACGGAGAGGTTAGCGATTGTAAATCGGAGCAATTGAAGAGCAATTTGAGATTTTAGCGTTCGGAAGTCTTGAGGCTGGGAAAGATCAAAGGCTTGGAGCGATATTAACTTGCGATGTTATACATTGCATCGAATCGGAGCCTGTAGACCATAACTCAATCGGAGCCCACAAAAATACGCCAATTGAATATCAAAATAACTTGAGGGTTACATTTCTGAAACCCGGATCTCCTGAAAGCTCAATGGAATGGGGCTCTATGTCAATATAGTTTTTTTGGTGGCACAGGGGTTTTAGGCCTCATTTTGAGGATATGTACAGGCAATTTAGAGCCTAACTCAGTGGGAATAGCAGATGATAGGTAACAATTCTGGTAACTGAGTTAGGTCGCATGAGAACATCTGGGCAATGAAAGATCCACAGTGAATACAATGAACTAGTACTGTTGGGAAATTACAAGAGACAGACTTAAAGTTTTACTTTTGTTTTGCACAAGGCAATTCAAGATTATTGGTATGTTTCATAAGTGAAAGCTAAAAGATTTTTCAGTTACTGGATGTACGTAATAAATGAGACATGAAATCAAATATATTCCACCAGGCATTGCTTCAGAATTTAAATATATTTTCAACTGTGATTATATTGGGATCACGGGACAAGGTGAATAGAAAAAGTTAGGTTTTGCAGATGTTAAGAATTACGTAATAAGAGAACATTCAAGAAAATATATCCAAACAACAGATGGTGATACAATGTTGTAAGAAGGAAAAAGAGTAGATAAGAAACAGCACAGATCTTACACTATACAAACAAAAAGTGGTAAAATAATGCAAAATGTATCAAAAACTATAGTAAGAATAGAAATAGATTACTTATTCATATGTAAAGGAGAATATATATACTGTATATATATATATATATATATATATATATATATATATATAATTATATGTATATATTATAAATATAAAAAATAAAAACCTATAAAAACTCTTGAATTCATTATCTACTGCATAGAATAAGAGAGTCTTCTCTATCACGTTGCTCTACTTTGACAAAATAATTTTAATCCCAAAACATTATGAAGTTTGAAAAAAATATATGAATAAATATAGACAGTATTTTTTCAATGTAAGCTCTTTATTTGATCAAGCATTTTATCATTTAATCATTTACATTCAAGAAAGTAATAGTGTAAAATTTATTTGGTGGTAAAACATTTTTATCATTGACAACCATAGAAAACCTTAATTGGTGACTTGACAATAATCAGTGGTGATTTTACCAATATCACCTCTGGGATATGCCTGCTTTGGACAAACACTCTCTGGTTTAAATATCTAAAAATGTTTACTTTCATTTTCACTCGATGCTTATTGAGATTGTTAGCATGCAAATATACAGTGGAGGAAAAAAATATTTGATCCCCTGCTGATTTTGAACGTTTGGCCCCTGACAAAGAAATGATCAGTCTATAATTTTAATGGTAGGTGTATTTTAACAGTGAGAGACAGAATAAAAAAGAAAAAAAAAAAAGAAAAACGCATGTCAAAAAAGTTATAAATTGATTTGCAGGTCAATGAGGGAAATAAGTATTTGACCCCTTCAACTTATCGCTTGGTGGCAAAACCCTTGTTGGCAATCAATGAGGTCAGACATTTCTTGTAGTTGGCCACCAGGTTTGCACACATCTCAGGAGGGATTTTGTCCTACTCCCTTTCGTAGATCCTCTCCAAGTCATTATGGTTTCGAGGCTGATGTTTGGCAAGTCAAACCTTCAGCTCCCTCCACAGATTTTCTATGGGATTAAGGTCTGGAGACTGGCTAAGCCACTCCAGGACGTTAATGTGCTTCTTCTTGAGCCACTCCTTTGTTGCCTTGGCTGTGTGTTTTGGGTCATTGTCATGCTGAAATACCAATCCATGACACATTTTCAATGCTCTGGCTGAGGGAAGGAGGTTCTCACCCACGATTTGATGGAACATAATCCCTGATGGTATATCATGCAGTTGTCCTGTCCCCTTAGCAGAAAAAAACCCTCAAAGCATAATGTTTCCACCTCCATGTTTGACAGTGGGGATGGTTTTCTTGGGGTTATAGGTAGCATTTCTCCTCCTCCAAATGTGGCGAGTTGAGTTGTTGCCAAAGAGGTTGATTTTGGTCTCATCTGACCGCAAAAACCTTCACCCAGTTCTCCTCTGAATCATTCAGATGTTCACTGGCAGACTTCAGACAGGCCTGTACATGTGCTTTCTTGAGCAGAGAGACCTTGTGGGCACTACAGGATTTCAGTCCTTCATGATGTAGTGCGTTACCAATTGTTCTCCTGGTGACTATGGTCCCAGCTGCCTTAAGATCTTTAACAAGATCCTGCCGTGTAGTTCTGGGCTGATTCCTCACCGTTCTCATGATCATTGAAAGTCCACGAGGTGAGATCTTGCATGGAGCATCAGACTGAGGGAGATTGGCAGTTATTTTGTGTTTCTTCCATTTGTGAATAATCGCACCAACTGTTGTCACCTTCTCACCAAGCTTCTTGGCGATGGTCTTGTAGCTCATACCAGCCTTGTGTAGGTCTAGTATCGTGTCCCTGACATTCTTGGACAGCTCTTTGGTCTTGGCCATGGTGGAGAGTTTGGAATCTGATTAATTGATTGATTGCTTTTGTGGACAGGTGTCTTTTATACAGGTAACTAGCTGAGATTAGGAGCACTCCCTTTAAGAGAGTGCACCGAATATCAGATCATTACCTGTGTAAAAGACACCTGGGAGCCAGAAATCTTGCTGATTGATAGGGGATCAAATACTTATTTCTTCACTGACCTGCAAATCAGTTTATAACTTTTTTTTTTCATATAAATACTTTTATTTCATACCCAAATGGGTAAAATTTTACACATAAAAATCACAACATACAATACATACAATATATATGCGGTAATACATTATCCAATTTATACAAAAACAGTCATTCAACCACTCCAACCAATGTTAATATTTGCTCTATTTTAACTATCTCCTAAAGTTCTTAATATGAGGAATCCTTATATCTAATGCAGCGTAAAAGAGATAAGCTATAGTTATAACGATATTCAAGTAAAGAGAGCAGGGATGTAACCTTAGATTTTTTAATTAGCCCTTTTTAACCATTTTTTACCTAATTTTTCTTCTTTCTTATTATATCATGTCATTCTTTTTTCCATCTCCCTATCCCTATCTACTGTGCTCTCAATAGCAGACCATTTGGGGGTGTCCTTAGAGTTCCACCTTTTAACTATATACCATTTACTAACTAATAAAATATGGGAAATAAGCCATCTCTGCTGTTGCAAATTTTGGTTCTCAAACATGTGAAATAGCAATATTGCTGGACTCATAGGTATCCTTATACTTGTTATTACTTCGATCTGTTCTATGCAACTATTCCAATATTGTTGTATCTGTGGCCATTCCCACCAGATATGTAAATTGGAACCCCTATCATCACATCCTCGCCAGCAATTTCTGAATTTATTTTGCTAATTCTATTCCTATTCGTTGGTACAATATGCCACCTCTGTATTAGTTTAAAATATAGTTCTCTATATGAAATACATAAAGTGGCCTTTTTTAATAAAGAACATGCTCTAAACCAGATTTCTTTTGTCCATACACAGTCTTAGTCTTGTTCCCATTTAGTCATTCTATTTGTTTTCATACTTTCTTCTCTGGTTTTTAATATGTTATTACATTTAGAAATAGTGTGGGTACTTGGCTCTCTTACTATAATGAGTTCCAGTATTGCATAATCTCTGAATTTATTCAAACAGATACCTTGAGATCTCAGTTCCTTTGTAATGGACATGTACTCAAGCCAATTAATATCTATATTCTGATATTTTTGTAATAACCTTGAGTGGGATAAACATATACAGTACTATTGTCAAATATTTCACCTATTTTTGTTATTCCCACTTTTTTTTTAACTTTTGGGGAACTATACTTTTATTATTATAACGGAGGAGACTAATTGGGGCAGCTGGTGAAGGATATTTAGATAGTTCCCATACATTCCTGTTATTATACCAAAATATTAATAAAGAGCGATTCCCCCCAAATAGAGGTTCTAAGTGTCTAATATCTAATTTAGGGAGCCATAAAAGTATTTCCGGGGAAGGTCCCCCATAAGATCCTCTTCTAATTTAAGCCATTTTTACTTTTTAGATGCTATATTCCACCAAAGTAAATGGTTTATCATAATGGCCTTATGTATATCTGGTAGAGAGGGAGTACCTATGCCTCCCTTATCAACCGATTTATTTGTAATATTTAATTTCAACCGTGGTTTTTTGTTGTTATTAATATATCTATTCAAAAAACTTTGCATATTATTAATCAAATACATTGGTGTCATTTGTGGAATACATCTCCATATATATGTTATTTTGGGAACAATCACCATTTTTATCAACGCAATTCTGCCAGACCAGGACAATTGTTCAAGTTTCCACTCTGAAATATCCTGTCTGATCTGCCTAAAAACTATCTCCATATTGTTTTTCAAAGTAGACCTAATTGATGTTGTAAAATGCATCCCTAAATGGCAGATGCCCTTACTATTCCAATTTAGTCTGAAATGTTTTTTTAGGTAGTCATTTTCTTTCTTTCCAAGTCCAAAAATCAATGTATCCGATTTCATCTCATTGATTTTGAAATAGAAAATCTTACTAAATTCCCCTATCTTGTCCCAAACTGCAGGCAGGGACCTGACGGGGTCTGTCAGAGTGAGTATCATATCATCAGCTAACATTAATACCTTATGTTGATTTCCCCCGATTGTTAACCCAGCAATGGCTTCTGATGTTCATATTAATTATGCCAGCAGTTCTAGGGTCAAAACAAATATTAATGGGGGCAGGGGTCATCCCTGTCTCGTCCCATTATCAATATTGCATTTCTCAGTTTCATAATCAATACCCGTCACCTTCGCCCGTCAATTTCTATAAAGTGACATAATTGCTTTATTGCCAAATTCCTCTAAACCAAATTTTTCTAAGACTGCCTCAATATATAGCCAAATTACCCCTTTTTCAGCATCCAATGAGATAGTTAACAAGGGTATATCCTTAGCTTTAGCATGCCATAATAGATTAATCAATCTTCTTGTATTCTCTGAGCCTTGTCTTTTTGGAATAAAACCAACTTGATCACAATTGACTAGGTTAGGGGCATACTTTTTAAGCCTGTTAGCTAAAAGCTTGGCATACATTTTTATATCTATATTTAATAGGGACATTGGCCTATGGTTTTTAAAAATTTCTGGGTCTTTCCCTGGTTTGGGAATATTAACAATATTAGCTTCTGTCATTTAAGATGGAATTTTCCCAGTTTTTTTTAATTTCATTAAACATATTACAGAGGTTAGGATTTAGTTCCTTAAGAAATATCTTATAATAGTTCCCAGTAAATCCATCTAAACCAGGAGCTTTATTAACTTTTAAATCTGTAATAACTTGTTCTACTTCCTTCAATGTAATCTCTTTGTTTAATTCTATGAATTGCTCCTTAGTTATTCTAGGTAATTGATTTGCCCTAAAAATTTCTCGATCCCCTCTTTAGAGGGTCTTGAAAAGTTTTCACTTGATTCAAGGTTATATAAAGATTGATAGTATGTCTGGAAAACCTTACCAATTTCCCTTGGATGATTTTGTTTCGTATTATTTTTATCTCTAATACTAATTATTCTTTGTTTTCTAATTTTATTCAGAAGGTGTTTTCCTGCCTTGTTTCCCATAGTATAATGGTCTTCTTGAGACCTAAGAATGGCTTTATCTATTTGTTCCTTATGGATTTTCAGAATTTGTTTATTACCTTCCTTGATTTGTAATATAGTATTAGGATCTGGACTTTTTTTGTTCTTGTTTTGCAGAACATTTACTTCTATATATAATTCTCTCAGTTTTTTTCCTCTGTTCTTATTAAGATATGCACTTCAAGCAATACATATTTCCCATAATAAAAGCTTTATGTGTACACCAAATAGTTGTATCTAAGAGAACAGATTTTTTATTTAAATCAAAGAAGCTACCAATTTATTTTCTTAATTTATTTGTAATTTTTTCTGATTTCAACAGGAAACTATCCATTTTCCATTGCTTAGGTTTATATACATCCTGAGAGTCTTCCAATATTAGACTAATGGCTCCATGATCTGACCAAATAATATCTCCTATTTTAATGGACTTAACCTTTTCCAATGTTTTAATATCTGTCAAAAAATGGTCTATCCGTGTATAACATTGGTGTCTTCCAGAAAAATACGTATAGTCTTTTACTTCCGGATTATAAGATCTCCATACATCGTATAGACTATTTTTAAGAATTTCCAGGGAGAGTTGTTTTGCAGATCTCATTAAAGTATCAGGAATTCCTTTTCCTTTATGTATTGCTATTCTGACTATTGTTGGATCAAATACCATATTGAAATCCCCTCCCATAATCAACCTACCTTTTTTTATCTGATTTATTTGTTTAAGTATTTTCCTAAAAAATTTCATCTGGTTATAATTAGGGAGGTATAAGATTGATATAGTATAAGTTTCTTCATTTACTTTCCCCTGCCAAGTGATAAATCTGCCCTCTTTATCTGGGATTCTGTGATGTTCACATAGGCTCTCATTCAATTGCAATTTGGCCAATTGAATAGGGCTCTAAATAAGCATATAACATATTTTTTTAAAGAAGTTTTTAGTTAGTATGCATCTATCCAAAAGCAAGGTTTTCACTAACTAAAAACATCTTAAAAAAAATATGCTATGTGCTTATTTAGAGCCCTATTCAATTGGCCAAATTGCAATTGAATGAGGGCCATAGACTATATAAATAGGATAGCTACTCCCCTAGATTTTGAATTATACAATGATGTAATTGGTTCATCAAAGTGTCTACTAAAAAATGCATGTGATTTACCTTCCCTCCAGTGTGTCTCTTGAAGGAGTACAATATCTGCTTTCTGTTTAAGAAAACTTGCAAGAGCAACTCTTCTTTTATAAGGGGTATTCAATCCCCTAGCATTTTGAGATATCACCTTAATTCCCATCTCTTTACTTATTTAATCTGTTTTCCTCTGTGTGCTATTTGGGGTTTCATTACAGATTATCCTTGTTTTTCCCATGCCTCTCCTATTCCCTATCCTTTTATATTCTCTCTTAAAACTAGATTTTTGGTTGTCAACTTTGACACTTACATTCAAACTCATAATTGCACAAGGTCTCTTATGCAATTTATCTCACAGGGCTATTACGCCAATGTACAGAAATAAGGGGGTATCAGAGGGCCGAAATGGGTCTTCAAAGGGAGAGCCGTAATATATTTTATCCTATTTTTCTAAAATTAACTCAACGTGAATTGTAATATAATGCTATTGCATATATTACCTTAGTGTACTATTAAAAAGTGCAATTTACTAATGTTTTGTGCTGTTATACTATTCTATTATCGGAGATAAATATCTCTTGTTTCTAAATATTATGTGATAGTATTCTTTAATATGACTATTTAAGTGAAAGATTTCCCTTTTTTCTTCCCCCCCCCCTTTCTTTCTCCTTTCGCTTCAATCTCCATCCATGTCTTAGTATATGATTTTAACTATGTGTCTATCAAAGTTTATAACTTTTTTTGAGATGCATTTTTCTTGTTGTTTATTTGTTATTCTGTCTCTCACTGTTAAAATACACCTACCATTAAAATTATAGACTGATCATTTCTTTGTCAGTTGCCAAATGTTCAAAATCATCAGGGGGATCAAATACTCCCCCCCCCCCCCCCACTGTAACATAATGAGAGAGAGACATTTTCTGCAATATATGGCATTAACTTCACAATATATAACATATAACCCATTTATGAAAGGAGTTAAAGGTACACTGTTAAAATGATAGTCACAGAATAATATGTAAGCAAAATCATATACAAAGAACATATATGTAAAATAATAAAATGAGACCATGTTAAAACATACGTACAACAATTTGAACAATTTGGATAATAAAAATCAGTGAAAAGATATTTAAAAATTATCCCCAAAAATAGAATATTCTTTCCTAGCCAGTCAATATTAAGAATGATACTTCTGTGAGCATGGTGCCTCCTTCACCACAACCTCTCCAGCATTGATCAGATGCTAGTTGGTTAATGAGGGAATTGAAACCTACCCCGAAACTGAAGAAAAGGGACACTGGAAAGTATATTGTGCTGAATGCTTTCAGATCTAATTAAGTCAATAACTCCTTTTGACATATGAGCGTTTTATTTTGCTACTATATCCCACCAAGAGCTGGTAAACATAAGATAAATTATTCTTCATTTGTGACTCCAGTAGTGTATGAAAGACAGTTGGGGGTGTCATAAATTCCATGTTTTTCTTACATTTTGATACCCAATGGAATAACTAGCTACAGTATATTAAAGTAATTTAAGTAGTGTTTGACATAATATATTGGGTGCTCTAGATAGTGGTAGCAATTTCCTATCCACCATCAGGTCCTTATTATTATTATTATTATTAACTTTTATTTGTAATGCGCCAACATATTCTGTAGCACTGTACTGGGAATAAGAACAGGGAAAAATACAATATTAACACACTGCAAAGAATGGAGCGCCCTGTTTTGAGCTTGGAATCATATGTAGAAGGTGCTTTTTCCAAAGCACCTTACAAGATTGAAAACTCGCTACTTACTATCTAAAGGGTATTGAAGAGGCAGAAACCTGGGCAAGAATAAACAGATAAGGAATAGCAAAGGTCAGGAAGAAAGCAAAAGTTTGCTTAGGTAAGAAGATGTGCAAATTGATGTGGATGACTCTAGTGTGTAATATATTATCTGCCCCTAGTGGGCAGATAATATAACCTGCAAATGGGAAACTCAGGTGATAATTTGACTGCTATAAAGCTACAGCAATTAGGGTGGGTGTATGTGCGGGAGGGTGGAAGGGAATTGGATTCAGGTAGAAGCATGTGTGTGGAGTGGGAGAGGTATCTGGTCCTCAACTGGAGTAGGCTTGGGCCCAAATAAAACAGGAGTGTGGAGTGGGAGATGTGCCTGGGTCCTCAGCTTGAATAGGCCTAGGTTCAAGTTGATGCAAGAATGTGGAGTAAGAGATGTATCTTTTCCTCAGCTGGAGTAGGCTTGTCCCCAAATAGAACAGGAGTGCGGAGTGGGAGATGTGCCTGGGTCCTAGGTCAATAAAATATCTGGTAAACATATGATAAATTATGCTTGGCGTGTGACTCCAATAATGTAGTGCATGAAAGAGAGTTGGGGGTGTAATAAATTCCATGCTTTTCTTACATTTTGATATGAAATGGAATACCTAGCTATATTAAAGTAATTTAAGTGGTATGTGACATTATTTATTGGATGATTTATATAGTGGTAACAGTTTCCAATCCACCATCAGGTCCTTCCCACCAAGAGGTGATAAATATATGATTACTTAGGCTTAGTGTGTGACTCCAGTAGTGTAGTATATGAAAGAGAGTTGGGCGTGTCATAAATTCCATGCTATTCTTACACTTTGATATGCAATGGGATACCTAGCTATATTAAAGTAATTTTAGTGGTATTTGACATAATATATTGTATACTTGAGATAGTAGTAATAGTTTTCCATCCACCATCAGGTTGAAGCTAAGTGTGGTAATGGGAAATTAAACAAAAGTATAGTATTTTCCTGTTTGAGAAACTTTTCTGGGTTACAAAACAAAATATTTCATATTACATGTATGTGTATTGAGGATGGGACCTGAGGACTATCTGCTTAAGGGCACCTCAGCTGTAAGTCTGGCCCTGGCAGTATTCCCCACTTATACAGTAGGTACTGAAAACATCAGGACCTGAACATTTTTCTGACTTGGAAGTTAGGTGTTGCTTCCCCCACTATCTTAAGGCAAAGATATACATAAGAAATATTCAGCGTCCGGAGGGGATCTCATTGCAAAGGTGGTAAGGAGAGTCATAATACTGCACAGGGCATGGTGACAGTCTTTGAAAGTTAAGGCTATATTAAAGAGAATATACAGTATGTGTAATATGTAAATTGTTCCTACTGACTGTTCACATAGGTATTGGATTTGTTATGGTGTTTCTGAAGGCAATGAAGACTCTTCTTAGAAACAACGTATGTTACCTCATTATTTTCAGGCAGTAGAGCCAGGTCATCTGTCAATATATTCCTATTATTGGATGAGATAAGAGACCATTGTTAAGTCTCTATTGCCAGGGTCTAAACTCCTGTTTGGCCCACAAATCATACTAGAAATATAAATGTTTTCTGACCGTGTCATTACATTTTTGTAGGAAGAGTATACAGTCCTTCTCTGTAAAGATAAACTGTAGTTGACTCTAGAATACAATTTATATGGATAGGAGTAAAAAACATATCCTCACTTTTCTTCCTGATTTTCCCCCCTGTATCCACCATCAGCCAACTTTTTTTTTAACTTACATTGCACCTTAGATGTCAAGGTGTAAGCATAATCAGATCCATCAAACTAGTTGTTCCAATGTATAACAAATAACACTGTGGTATTTATGGTCACAGAATGGTAAACCATATATACCAAAAACATTATACGTATTAGATACAGAAGCTGTTTTACAAAAGTATGTACTGTATTCTGTCCATGTTTAAATAAAGCTCAGATAGTATGATTTCTTCTAATTGAGTCATTATATTATTATTTCTGTTTTGAATAATGTACCTGATTACAACACATACATACAGTAAATAAACTCCTCTTAATTAAGCTAATTACAATAAAACTACTTTATATAATAACACTGGTCTAGGTTACATTGGTACCATTAAAGTGCCAATTAATATACAGAGAAGGTTACTGGGTGTATCTGCGGCTGCTTCAAATTAAAACATCACAGGTAACAAACAAGACTTGTTGGCAAAGCTTTGTAATAATAACATTTACAATTTAAGATATCAAGTAAGGACCAAGGTTTTAATAAATTAGCAAACAAGAATAAGAAACATGCAGCTTATCTCATCCCTTTACCAACAACTAGTAACTAGTATGTCAATGAAGTCTTCAAGTGAGGAAAATTCAAAGACCATAATGGCAAAAATAGATAAATAATAGAAGGAAAAGAGACACAAAATAATATTTTGGGAGTAATGTTAATCTGTAAAGAATGTAAGTATTGCCAGTGAACAAGCAGGAAGGTTTTTTGAGTATTTACTACTGGGATCTTGGCCTCAGTAAGCAACTAACTTCTCATTGTTAGGTCAATTATTATATATATATATATATATATATATATATATATATATATATATATATATATAAATAATTATGTGTAATATATGGACATCTAGATTCAAAGCGTGTGTATATAAGTGAATTTGATTCACTAACATGAATTTAATCAAGAAGAACATGTAAGAATGCCTCATGACAGCATTGGGATCTGTGGGAATAAGTCAAATATTCCCTAATCTGTTCTTGGGAACTATCTTGATAATGAGACATTTTGTCTTTTGGGTGAGAACATTCAAGAAAATCCAGGACTTAGGGCACACTCTACAACTGCTGGAGAATAGTGGGATGGCCTTGACCGGAGAGCTCACATTGTAGAGAAAACTGGCAGGGAAAAGCAATACATAAAAATGAAATAATAAAATGAAAATAAAAAAAATAATAATAAAAAAATAAAATTTACCAAAAATAAAAATGTAGGCCTGGAGGGATGGATTTATACTTACCCTCCTCTTGATGACCCTCCAGCGATGATCCGCAATGACCTTGTCCTCAATCTTTGTCCCTCAATTAAAGGGCACGTCCATGTTGATAGTTGAGGTCAGCCCTCTTCTATCTTGCTCGAAAAACCTTTGGCTTCCCATCTCTGGGCCAAAGAAAATGCCTTAACCTAAAAAAAATTACTCTATAAAAAAAAAAAAACAGACCTAACTAATGGCTTAATATTCAAATGTATTGCTCCGGATTGGCTTAAATATGCTGATGATAGGCAGTAACCTTGAAACAGCTGCATGCGGGTAGGATTCCTAGCTTGTGTATAATCAACCCTTGGCTTTGCAAAAAAGCTGTGTAATGCAGCGAGCATGAGCTTAAAGGAAGTCATGTTAAAAATGGTTATGGATTGAAGAGCGAAGCATTTGTGTGCACATTTGCATGTCTGTGCTCAGCTTTCCAGAGTGCAGTGTAATAACTGTATTTCTCTGAATTCTGAGCAGGAAACACATATTTTTAAATGTGAACACAAATGTATTGTTTAGATATTTATATATATATAAATATATATATACATGTAAATAAATATATATATATATATATTTTTTTTTATATATAAATATATATATATATATATATATATATATATATATATATATATATTGTCCAATAAATCTTACTGACTTCTCCACTCTTGTTAATGTTTAAAATGCAAATTAAAATATACATTTTAAAAAATGCATAACAAATCTCAGCACTAACAAGCATTGGTTTTGTTGTGCATAAATTCTCTTTTTTAAACTCAGGTTTAAGAGATAAAATGAGACACATCATTCTATGTTAGCCAGAGAATGAGCACTATAGTCATTGTACTACTGTTAAAAGGCATTTCCATTATTGTGTGTAAATGGATGTTTGTGAATATTTGCTACATCAGGCAGCTCTTTTTTCTACAGGTATAGTGTAGCTTCCAGTATGAGTGAAATAGAACATGTATGCAAAAAGAAAACAAAAGCTATACATTTTACTTACTAGGCAGAAAATGTTCAAACTCCCTTTAAATGTACAGTATGCAGTGATCAGCATTACCAGAGATATATAAAGGCAGGCCTTCTTGTTCTTCAACACACTCTGAGCTTTGGCATCCAGTCAACAGCTGCAATGGGGAAGGTAGGTGCATTTTATAATACTTTATTTAATTTAATAATTATATATATATATGTTTATTTATTAATGTAAAATAAAATATTTAAATTACCAATTAGCATAATATAGTTTACAAATGTAGCATAGTTTAATTAATTTAAAACATATAATTAGGAATAATGTATTTTATTTAATAACTTTGCAATCTATTTAATTTCCTATTGTAGCATATTTTATTTGATTCATTAATTTAGAAAAAAAATGTTTATATTCCTCATTCAAAATAATGTATTTAATTTACATTTTTTTCTCACACATAGTATTGCAAAATAATGTACTGTTTCTTTTTGTATAAAATGTCCCACTGTTGGGAATTGCTTTAATACATAAAAAAAACATGTATTACTATCATTCTCAATTATATTCCTTTAACACCAGTGAATATTCTAAAATCCCCATTACATTTTTAAAGTGTATTTAAAGTAGCATGCAATAAAATGTATTAAAGTTTTTGCTGCATGGACTCCGAAGCTCGGAAAACATACTTTTTATCAGAAAGAAAATCCAACTTTTATTTTTGAGGACCTTCTCATATTGCATACATTTTTATACAGTATTATTATGCCTGATAATTATACCTATGAATACTTATTTGTTCATGTACACACAAACTAACTAATAACACAGATATTGAAAGTTTTTTTAACAGACAACCCTTATACTAATTTGACAGTCAGTTGATAGTAATTAGATTTTCTAAGAGCAGAGTGAAGAATGTCGGCCAACCAACTGTATTGTTACTGGAAATGTGGAGAAAAGGTGCAATAATGGAACCTAACTAATTTGATTGATGAGTTATGGGGCTTCAACCAAAAAGTTTGCTCCTTCTTGTTTTATACAATAACAATTTGTCTTTAAATTGCAGATCTTCTTTTATGAGGACAGGAACTTTCAAGGTCGCTGCTATGAGTGCAGCTCGGATTGTTCTGACATGTCCTCATACTTTAACCGTTGTAACTCCATCCGGGTTGAAAGTGGAAACTGGATTCTCTATGAGCATCCCAACTACAGGGGGCACCAATATTACCTTTGGAGGGGAGAATACCCTGATTTCCACCAGTGGTTGGGCTACAACGACTCTATCAGGTCTTGTCGCTTGACACCTCAAGTAAGTGTAATAAAAAATTGGTTAACAAGAAAAAAAATAAAAAAAATATTTAACATATTTCTGAGTATGATTCTGGCCATTAATCCTTGCTATTAATAGTGAGCAAAGAACAACACTGTGGTGACCAGAATTACAGGGAGCTTAATATGAATACTGATCACAGAAAGCAAGAATATTTTTTCCGAAACAATGCAGTCACATTACTGACCATACTGGCCAGAGGTGCTTAGGTTCTCTGATGCTGTGATGGGAATTCCATTGTTGGTTTCTAACAGCCTTATTAAATTGCGATTCGGTAAATTTAAAAGGGCTCTATATAAGCACAGAGCATATTTTTTTACAGAAGTTTTTAGTTAGTAAAGACCTTGCTTTTGGATAGAAATTCACTAACTAAAAACTACTGTAAAAATATGTTGTGTGCTTAAATAGAGCCCTTTTAAATTTACCGAATTGCAATTTAATAAGGTTGTCAATATCCATCAAAGATTAAAAAAAACTAAATATCTCCATTTCCTATGTCTTGGTTGACCCTGTTTATCAAGATTTACCTCTATAATTAAGTTTCATAGAAAACATAGGAAGCGTGGATATGTTATGTATCCTTGATAAATTTCACCTGATACAGAAAGCTCCCATCTATTGAAGAAATTAAAACTATGCATGGAAATAAAAATAATCACACTTGGTTCTAATTAATACTTCAAAGTTAAAGTGCCTTAAAATTGATGTAGAAGTTAGAGATATTTTATGTATAAATAACTGAAAGAGACATACTTTTCGGCAATGGTTTTATCAGCAGAATTTATTTAAGATTAGCAGTGGCAGGTAATGTAGTTGGAAAAATAGTAATAGTGCTAATATCAATATCTGCTTATAAGCCATTTTCCCAGAAGGTGGATCTTTCAGTTAATGTATATATAAAATAACTCTAGCATGTACATGAATGTTAAGGCACAACCAATTGCAATTATCATTATTTTTACTTTGCATTTCTTCAATAGATGGGAGCTTTTCTGTGTTACTTTAATGCCACTTCATCTCCCCACTCCAAATGAACTCTGGTTGGGGAGAAATAATTGAAAACTCATTGTGAACTAGCATTTAATGCAAGTGAGGGAGACTGGATAACATTTGAATTTGGAGAATTGTGCCCATCTGGAAATGCCCAAGACATTCATGTAAGAATATATACAGTTTTGTGGTGTCAGCCTCTTTTAAAATATATGCATTTATATGGACTAAAGCTACTATCCATATGTCCCTTTTGGTCTTTCATCTCCATGTTATCATGTTATGTGTTTTAATTTTAATATTTCTATCCTAGTACCAAGGCCCTTACAAACTTAAGATCTATGAGAGGGGAGACTTCAAAGGTCAGACGATGGAGTTCTCTGAAGACTGTCCACATGTCTACGAGCGATTCCGTTACAATGACATTAACTCCTGCAATGTATCTGAAGGCCACTGGATGTTTTATGAGGAGCCTAATTACAAGGGACGTCAGTACTATCTGAGACCTGGAGAATACAAGAAATACACTGACTGGGGTGCCATGAACCCCAAAATTGGATCCATCAGACGTGTCCATCAGTTGATTTAATCTGATTTAAAAAACATTAATATGTATTTCGCCTTTGGAAATCAATAAAATTGTCAAACACAAGACACTGATCATTGTGTGCAATGATATTGTGAATTAATCAAATAAAGGACAATTTTGAAAGTAAATATGCAAGATCCTAAGTAGGCCGAGAGACCTATTTCTCACATGGTTACTCAGTAAACAGAAAGAGGAAGAAAGAGAAGAATTATGCTCCTCATACATGCAATGGTGTATACTAAAACTCTGAGAATTGGATATATATGTATATATGAATTTGTGGTTTACCACAAATTTCACAGCGTGAGTTAGGAACTAGCCCCAAAGTGATGAGATCCTAAAGATCACAAAAGTGCTGTGTGTGGGTAGCTTTCATGACTTGTACAGATCCAATGTATGCTATGCTCAAACCCTGTGTTATAATGGCAGGCATGTGCTCTAGTTTACAAAGGTGGTCTCTTCTGCATGCCCCATCCATTTTCCTGGAGTGCAGTGCAATCACTGCATTTCTTGGGATTATGAGAGGGAAATGGGTTTAATAAATTATCCACTCAAATGTACTCACAAATTAACTAATAGTTTACTGTACTTATTATGGGTGATGGCTTCTATCACTCTTTTCCAAAATTCACAGAATGAGTTAGGTACCAGCTCCACACTGATGAGATCCTAAATATTAAAACAGTAGTTGAAATAATCTCTTTATAAAGATACATATTCTAAACATTTTTTTAATGTGTTCACATAATTACAATGCTGATCCTATTTGTATTAGTTACATTATGGTGTGCCATATTTAGATTAAAATGCACTGACACACATAAATACTAGCAGACCCACACAAATGTACACACAGAACCTGTCTACAGCATTAGATGTAGGAGGCTTCTCGTGGCATGATGTGAGTTGTGAGGAGCTTTGACTGAGCGGAGCCTGTAAAGTATTTATTTATACGATGAGCTCACATTATGACAAATTTTAGAGTATGACTGCAACTTCATAGAAATCATTGTTTTTCCTTAAAAATAATCAGTAACTCCTCATGAACAGTTGTCAGACTAAGCCCTGCCACATCAGACAAGGGCTTTTACAGAACAACACAATATTTTCATGCTCTTTATGTGACGCATTCCCAACCACATTCATCTCCTAGGAGGATGGCTGATGAGTTGGAGGGCAGGTTCTTTTAAGAAGCATATCAGGGAGAAGAAGTGACATTCATCTGTGTTTGTGTTTTCCTGTGTCACCAAATGCAGGCATTCACAAAGGCCAGAGATTGGACTCCTTAAAATGGCCCCGGCCTCTATAATAGGGCATGCCATATACCAAATGTATAAAAAGAAACAGAGAACCTTAACTTAAAAAAAACAACCAAACTATGAACAATTTATGAACTTATAAGGTTTAATTCAGCTTGCATGTCTGTATTTTGATTTGTGGGTTACGGATATGTGTTAATGTAAAAAAAGAATGTTCTACAAGAAAAAGCCAAACTTTCCAGTTAATATTACATATATTTGCCTTGTGTCTCTCTTCTAAAGCAACAATCCAGTTGTTTGTTGTCATTTTTATAGACTAATTAGTAGGTATTTGTCACTAGTAGTACTAACATTAGTATAGTGAAGTATATCTTAAGTATAATCCCTGCAATTATTTAATGTTACTTCTAATTTAAGTTCAAATCATGAAATTTTCAGTTTTTATTCTGCATTTGTAGAATATAGTTAGTTCCCTGCAAAAAAATGTACATGAAATACTTATGAATCTAACTTGTGTTATAAAGGGTGACTGATTACCAATAATTACAATCAAAGCAGCCTGGGATATTTAGTCTCTCTCTATTCTTGTACTCTGATTCAACTGTGGGCTCAGATTCCACTCAACCATGTTACTCCATCCAGCAGCAGTTACTTCCTGCGGTATCTACCAGAAAGGTCAAACTCTGTACTTGGCTGCTTTCCTGTGTGTACTTGGTTATGTAAGCTCCCTGTGGGTGTGCAAAACTTTCTCCTGCACTTAACTTTGTAAGTACATTGAATGTATCTATAAAGGCATATATTTCTGATAATCACTGCCTGTTTCTTACCAAACATATGAAACCAAGGAAATTTACTGTATATATACCTTTAAGGGATGCATGCAGTTTAGAGCAACATCAGCAATACAATGTAGATGAGCATATCACTTTCTACTAGGAAGCCCTGGTCTGAATGACCCTTAGAATAGGATGCAGGATCATGAGAGCTTCTGATCAGACTAGGATATTAACCAGATTATATACCCCTTACACTTATGTACCATTTGCAATGTCACAACACTGTTCTTCTTTATCACCTAAAAATGCTAAACACTAAACCATCATGTTTGTTACCTATTAGGCCCAGGAACTACAGTACTATAAACTGATTAATGGAGTTGCCTGCTAATTCTAGTGACTTTAGGGTTAATGTTTATGTGTTATTCTGCACCAAATGGCAATGGCAATTTAATTAGGCTGTTAACCAATAAACTGGATCCATAACTCATTGAAAATATGAATACATTCCTAATAAAAGGATATGTCCCAAGACACCCAAAGCAATGCAAATCACCTACACAGAAAGTACAAACTTAAGAAAAAGTTTTAATGGAGGTCTCAATATTGAAGAAGCCCACAATATTAACCAGCAAAGTAATACATACTAAATGGATTTCAATGTGCTGTTAAGTTGGGATCTGTTAATGGGCTCAAATGCTTCTGAGCATTGCTGGTACATATTCCACCATGAGTACAAAATGACTGTGCCCATGATGAAGTAATTATATAATAGATGATAGAAGCGGGACTTTGTTTTGTACATATACACATATTTTGTCACAAGTGACCTCTTATCCCCTGTCTCTCTATTTATATTTAATATCTTAAACTAGTCAATTCAATCATTAGATAATTACTATAACAATTGCAGTGATTTTGAAAATTGAATGTTCCTGAAAACTCACTAAAGATATTCCAGAAAATCAATGTATTGTACATGTAGAAAATGCAGTGAAACAGATATTAGACCAAAAATATTAACAGCGAGATAAAACGAAATATATAAATTAATTATGTGATGAATATCATTAATATGGCAAAATATTGTCCAATTCATAACTGTATTTCATGGCACATACAGAAATCAGATGAATTATAAAAGACATTGGAGAGTCTTACAGAATGATATTATTTTGTCTTCAGTTATATCTGATGATACAATTTTTTTTTTTATGTGACTAAAAACTTTAAAGATTAATTAACTTCCTCACATATACAACTAAACCATGGTATCTGTATTTAGTAATTTCTCAATATTTCAATGCCTTTTGTAGAAAGTAGTTTAAAATAAGTTTTATTACATGTAATAATGATGATTTCATGCGACTTTTCAGTTCCATGATGTAAAATGGTCAAATAAAATAAGACAAATATAGAGCAACATGTATATAAAATGAAAGATGTAGTTAAAATTAAGGAAAATAAACTGTTTCTTTTCCTACAATAACATCTATAGAAGTACATATGGCAAATGTTTCATACCTTGTCTTTGAAAATACTGAGACAATTAAGAGAAACCAGTATACAGAACTGTTACACTTTTAAAAACTGAAGAATGGTGGATTTACAAATGATCTACTAGATAACTTTACACCATAATGATGTTTCACTACTATCCAAACAACTCTGGAGATTCATGATCGTTCCTTATTCAGAGGCCCAAACGTATATACAGTTTTTGCTGAATCATTTAGGATATAAAGTATTAAAAGAGCATGTGTAACGCATGAAACAACACTTTGTTTCTCCTCCTCCTATCATGAATTATGCAACTATGCATAACTATGAATCATGTACTATGTATGATGCATCAGAACTTTTTCAAGGTCTGTGGCCCATGCTTGGAGAGAAATGTGTCAAAGTTGCAAAACCAATGGAGGACATAAGACATTTAAGTCATATTTACATAAGGAAACCTCCAATTTAATATTTTCCTTACATTTGTGAAAAGGAATTCATCATAGGGCATGTTCTTTAAAAGAATCATACATTTTACTAAGAATTCCTTAATGTTTTTATTTTTCTTAATTATATTGGACAAGTATACAGTATTTTAGTTGACATTTTCTATCTTTCTTAAATACTTGTTTTTTATATATCTTAATGGCACTGTTTTGTAAAGGAAAGTGTAGTTATGCCCTGTTGTATATAACCAAATGCACAGACTACTTACAGCTAAAGGCCCCGTAGAGCTGTTAGCGAGGGCTGGTTCCTCAAAATCTACCTCACAGTCGGCTTAGTGAGATTATGGCCAAACGGCCGAAAATAGCTCAGAGGAGAGCAAAGTAGAACACACACACCTTAATCTATGGGGTTAACCTCGTCCCTCGCTAATATCACAACAAGCATAAAAAAGTGCCTGCTAGCCCTACGAAAGCCTATACATGCTGCCTCGCAGCAGCAAATCCTCCGTTCTACTGCATCCCCCTCCACCCTAAACACACCCACATACTGCAGGGGTCTCTATAGGGAGACCGTCTTAAGCGCACGTGGTGAAGCCACGCCGACTTAGGGGTGCCGACAATTGGGCATCACAGAAATATGCGCAGGCCTGGAAGCACGCACGCGCAAAAGCGCCCCAACAAGCTTCCCCTGCCTGTTATACCCCTGCCAATTATATGTACTGCACGCCTGCCTGCCCGGACTGTGTACCCCTGCATGTGCTCTCTATTCCCCCTCCTCTCTATCACACATCTCTCAATCCTCCCATCCACTGATTATACTTACCACATCCCACGGACAATAGTGCACCCCGACATCTATGTTTCCCATCTGTGAAGTCTCAGGGCCTGGCTGTTGCCCATTATTCCCCTGTATGCCCGTGGGATGGGGTAAGTAATATCTATGGATGGGAGGAGGGAGTGATGTGTGATAGAGAGGAGGGGGTGGGAGAGAAGGGAGAGAGAGAACTGGCAGGGGTACAGTACAGGTAATAGTGTGTGATGCCCAATTGTCTGCGCCCCAAGTCTGCATGGCTTCAACACATGCGCTGAATTTGTTCTACCCATAAATACATAACATTACAATACAGCAATATATTAAATGTTAACCCTATCTACATAACATTACCCCCTATCTATAAAACATTAACCTTATCTACATAACATTACCCCCTATCTATAACACATAACCCCCTATCTATCAAACATTACCCCTATCTATAAAACATTAACCCTATCTACATAACATTACCCCCTATCTATAACACATAACCCCCTATCTATCAAACATTACCCCTATCTATAAAACATTAACCCTATCTACATAACATTAACCCAATCTATTAAATATGACCCCTATCTACATAACATAACCCCCTATCTATAATACATTTCCCCCTATCTATAATACATTAAACCCTAAATCTAAGCTAAAATAGAATAAATAAGACCACTTACCTTGTCTCGTGTCCCTTCAGATTACACCCCTAGGAAAAAAGAAGCATCAAATTAGTACAAAATCAAACACTACATAGAATAAATAAACATTCCAAATACAGTATTAAACTAATTTTTCCAGCATGTCCCCGTCCATCTTATTGTCTTTTCCGGCTCGGCCCCTGGAAAAAAGAAGCATCACATTAGTCACACAAATAAACGCAACATAAATAAACAATAAACAATCTAAATGTAAAACTTACCTGTGCCCCGCCTGGGACCTTGGAGAATCATCGCTCTAAAAAATAAAATAAAAAAAGTAACGGAGCTCCTCCTTTGAGTAGCTCCCCGACGATAATGAGGCTTCTAGGCCTACTTCCGGTAAAAAAAACGGAATGGCGTCTTCTGATAGGCACTTATGGTGTTATTATAGGGGTTAATTAGTGTCCTATATCGGTCTATATAGACACCTATTGGCCTAATGGGGTTCCTTAGTGTCCCATGAGTGTCTGTATAGACCCTTATGAGACTGATATGGTTAATTATGGGCTCACAGGGCTCTGTGTAGAGCCCCATGAATGACATGGTTAAATAAGGGCTCATGGGGCTCTGTATAGAGCCACATGAGTGACAGGGTTAATTAAGGACTCATGGGACTCTATGCAGGGGTTAATGTAGGGACACCTTGTGGGTCCCGATCGGGACCTCCAGCATAGATGGGGGTTAATGTTAGGTGCCGCTGGTGTAATTACAGTACCCCTGCGGCCAGGATTGGTTAATAGTCTGCCGGTGGCCCTTTAAGGACCCGTGGCGGGAAGTCGAATATTTTAAATGCAGCGGGGGTCCTGATCGATGCCGATCGTGGACCCCAGCTGCAAGGGTTAACGTGGGGACACTTCGGGCGTTAATTTTAGGTGCTGGGGGTACTTGGAGTACCCCCCATGGCAGGGCTTATGTTTAGAACCGCCGCAGAGGTCCCAATTGGGCACCCCCCCGCGGCAAGTGATAAGGTGTGAAGATTGCAGGATCATCTCGCAGACTTTTCACTTCTCCTGTCAGTTTGACTCGGTCATCGTGGAACAGCCGTACTACGAGCTCATACGTTGCTGGTGCGGGTCTAATTTAATAGCGTTGGTAAACTGTCATATTTCCAGCTCGCAGCCCTAACGTTCAAACCTCGTTAGAACGTTTTTCTAATTTAATGAGGCTGTTATTTTGATAAGCTGAATCAGGACAAGGTTTATTTTCATGCAACACTGTAATGAGATATATAGATACAGATCTTTAAAGAAAAGGTCTAAAAAAAGTACTATTCTGCCTTTTTCATTATTCTTATAGACTTACACATTTTCTCAAAGTTACTGCAAGATACATGAAAAGTTATTGAACACTCTACTTACATTCATAAAGCACTTTCCCAATTTTAATTTGCCTGACAAATTTTTTTTTTTTAATCATTTATAAGTAAAAAATAAAACTATGCAAATTCTGTAAAATAATAATATATAAACACACTATAATGTTTGAGATAAGTTGTCTTTCAAATAAAAAAATAGGTGTTTCCAGTAGTTAAAGCACATGTACAAAGCTACAAACATTTAGCTACCACACATTGAAAGGTCTAGCAACTGGAATGCAAGCTTCTTTTATTTAGCAGAGGGGCCCATCTATTGACTGAGGGAACAGGTCTATTCATACTGCTTTAGGTAAAGCTATGGGATGTAGGTGCAAATAAGCATGGAGAAAACAATGGTCACATGCCCATTCCAGAGAATCAAATACTAAAAAAACAAAAGATCTATACATTCTCCTTACTGGACAGAAAATCTTAAAAAAGCTACATTTGTGTATGCAGCTATCAGCAACACAGGACATATAAAAAGGCATCACTTCTCATTCATTCGTAGCACTGATCACTTGTATCAACTCTCCATCCAAAATGGGAAAGGTAAGGAAGTGTGTGTAGATTTTTTCCAAGCTCCACCTTTAACTACCTAATAATAGTTTCATGTTTTGCTCATGAAATATAGAGCGTTGCTCTACTTGTCATGATTGACCAAGAAAAAAGATATATATATATATATATATATATATATATATAATAAATAAATAGTACATTTGTATTCACATTTGAATGTCTAAGACAAGGTAAAAAGCATGTTTCATGCCCAGAATTCTAGGAAATACAGTTATTACACTGCATTCTGGGAACCTTGGCAGGGACATGCAAATGTGCCCACAAAGGCTACGTTCTTGGAATCCATAACCGTATGAAACATGGCTTCCATTAAGCATATGCCCACTGTATCAAACAGCTTTGAGCAAAGCTAGGGTTGGATTATACACAAGCCAGGAATCCCACCCATGTACAGCTGTTTCAAGGTTACTGTCTATCATCAGCATGGGGCCAGATCCTTAGATTGTGTAGTGGATATTTTAAATAGTTCACCACAACAATCATTTAATATATAGTGGGCAAAAGAGCGATAGAAGCCCTACACCGTAAAGTAGTACAGTATATAAATAGTACATTTGTGTTCACATTTTAATGTCTAAACAAGTTAAAAAACTTGTTTCATGCCCAGAATTCCGATAAATACAGTTATTGCATTGCATTCTGGGAACCATGGCAGGGACATGCAAATGTGCCCACAAAGGCTACCCTCTTGCAATCCATAACCATATGAAACATCCAAAATCTGTCAACAAAGAATAATTCTGCATTAATTTGGGGTTCCACTAGGCTTCTTACTCAAAGTGCTGTGAGATGGCATTGCAGTGTTGAATTGGTGTTGAAATCACTATAGGAGATAAAAAATATATTTGAACATATCAGTTCATGACTCTAAGATATCAGTATGTTGATAGCATTGCAGTTCATGCAAAAGTAGCCAAAAAAGATAACCAGTACATACTTTTTCATCTGATTTATCTGAAAAAATAAAAATGAAATCTTTATTTCTTATATTATAAGACATCTAAATATATTTCACTATGCTATTTCTTTATTTTTTTGTAGATCTTTTTTTACGAGGACAGGAATTTCCAAGGCCGCTGCTATGAGTGCAGTTCGGATTGTACTGATATGTCCTCATATTTCAGTCGTTGCAACTCCATTCGGGTAGATAGTGGAAACTGGATACTCTATGAACACCCTAACTACAGAGGATATCAATACTACCTTTGGAAGGGAGAATATCCTGACTTCCAGCAATGGATGGGATTCAATAACTCCATCAGGTCTTGTCGTTTGGCTCCCATGGTAATTATTGGACAATGGTTTCATGTTTTTCCGTATAATCTTGAATTATTTTCATATCAAATGGGGCATTTCACACAGGCCTTGATTGGGTTTGAGTTTAATGACAATTTTTCCATTGAAATATAGCACATCAAGCACAGAGATGTTAAACCCTGAAATGCTTAGTAAACCTTTCTCAAAAAACTTAAAAAACATGAGATCCCACATACTAATTAATGAATAGTTTATGATATTCAGTAGTAAAGGAGATACAAGCATTGAGGAAATATAAATGATGAACTATTGTATAGCCTTTTCCTATTATCTTGAATTATGCAATTATGCCATAACACACACTGTATTTACATACTATTTATGAGAGAATATGCATCCAGGAGATTTTCCTTAGAAATCTAACATTATTAAAATAAAACAATTGGACACTGTATATCATTTTCCAAATCTTTTGTTATGTCAAATTTATGTTTTATATATATATATATATATATATATATATATATATATATGTATGTAAAAACTAAATTAAATATGTTGGATAGCATTGCCATAGAATAACAGGCTATTTTTAATTTAACCTAAAACATTTGCAGGAATAATAATGCGTAGAAGGAAATTATGAAGAAATGTTAAATACTTTAGTGAAAATAAATAGAGGTAATGCTATCCTAAATCAGATAAGAAGACAGTGAAATTGAGGCTCCTAAGAGGCTATTTAGGAAATGATTACTATAGCTGGGTCACATAGTTCTTGCCTGGCTTCAAATATTTTTATGCAACAATCCTCTAAATATTTCTTAATTTTATTGAAGCACCGTGGGCCATTTAAAATGAAAATCTATGAAAGGGGAGACTACCAGGGCAAGATGATGGAATTTTCTGAAGACTGTCCCAATGTCCATGAGCGTTTCCGTTATAATGACATCAACTCCTGCAATGTGCAAGATGGCCACTGGGTGTTTTATGAGGAGCCCAACTATAGAGGACGTCAGTACTACCTGAGACCTGGAGAGTACAGGAAATACAGTGACTGGGGTGCTGTTAGCCCCAGAATCGGCTCTTTCAGACGCGTTCATCATCTATTTTAAACAATTAGGTGCATAGCTTTGCATAATTATCTTGACATTTCAATAAAGTTGATAAATCCATAAATTCCATAATTTTTTTTAGTGTTGTGTATTTATTTATTTTTTATCATTGAGTGACTTCAAAATTGATTTATGAAAAAAATGTTTCCTTTCCACACCACGATAAGAGAACCCTGAAGATAAATTTTATATATTAATATATTTGTACAAATTATTTAGAAGATATACCCTGTGTATATAAATAAGAACTATTTGTTATTATATAAAAAATGATTTAGTTTTATGATTATTTATGAACCTTAATAATAAATGATGATTAAAAGCCAGAAAAAAACACTAACATGGCATTATGATTTAAGAACACATAATATAGGTTTCTTAAAACTTAACCTGTATAACAAATGTCAAAGAGCAATACAACAAAAATGAATTGACATAATATAAATCAGCACACAAGTACTGTAGTATTAGTACAACAGGATTGTACAATCAGTAAAATATTAAGATGAGGTTACCTTGGTGCATATTTAGGAAATGTGACATAAAATGGAGATAATCAGGAGTTATGGGCATAAGTTTTTACTTGGCTTGATAAATAACCACTATAGAAAATATATTTAACTCAAATATAACCCACGTATCCCTTCTTGATAAATAGACCTTGTTATCTTTTAAGCAAATATATCTTTACAATTCTCTCTTCGGTCCCTAGGCTTTCTTTTCTACCCCTTCCAAAGCAATAATCGTGATAAAAATTTAAAAAAAAATGCACATGCAGGTACTTTCATTTACTATGGACCCTAAATCTTACCATTTTAACTTTCTTAGTTTATTATGGTGATGGAGGCCTCATTTCTATTAAGAATGTTGAGACAAGCTTGGTCAAACCTTTTTGCAACTAGGACTTTTATAAACCAAATGTTGGCAATGAATAACACAGCAAATGGGAAAGGCACCACATGTTCCAAATTCATTTCACAAACAATGGAAGTAGAGTTTCACCATATGTACATGATTTTCTACATTTATGAAGTAAGAACAATATTTTATAAGACACAGCCATTCTTTATCACAGTGACTACTAGTTAAGTAGTGAACTTAAAGGTATATATATGTAAGTTTCCTGGGTTTTTGGTAAGAAACAGGCAGTGATTATCAGAAAAATATGTGTTATATAGATATGTGCAGGAAAGTAAAATCCAGCTTTGCACACCCACAGGGAGCTTACATAACCAAGGACACACAGAAAAGCACAGCCAGGTACACAGTTTGACCTTTCATAGGAAGTACTTGCTGCAGGATGGAATCACATGATTGGGTGGGGTCTGAGCTCACAGCTGAAACAGAGCACAAGCATATAGACAGAGATAAACTACATATACCAGGTTGTCTGCAAGACAGGAACACCAGAGTTTAATACAAATGTACCAGCTAACCTCTGCTTTCTCTGGATTGGCCAAACAAATTATGAATTTTATGCTAATCTTTGCAGGGATTTTCAGGGGTTTCAACTAACAAAAGCTACAACTTGCAATCTGAAGGGTGAGTTTGTAAATGTTTGTTTTGGTATTTTTTCAAAAACATCTTTGCATACACTACTGAGTCTCCTCTATCAGATACATTCACAATCCAGGAAATTAGATATGCCTTTAAAATTATTTGATCTCATGTATTGCTGATACATCTGGGAATGTGATCTTTAAAGATCCAAAGTGTAATATATATGTTACATGCACATTAAAATCTAGAGAATACCAACCACATCCCTCATCTTGCATACATTTTATATGTAATAAAAATCAAAGTCAAATCATTGTCAGGAATGGGCAAATAAGTATGTGACCTGTATAATACTAAAATATGATGAGACAGTCAGGCAGGTCAATCCAAATGAGCTCAGTAACAGTATATATTTAATAAATAAAAATGTATATTTTAATAGTATATATGTACATGCTATTTCTGCTTGTCCATACCATAACATAATTTAATTTACAGTAATGGATTTCTGCTCTCCTTCCACAGACATATTTAAAATTATTTTAATGCTAGTCTGTAAGCTGTGAATAACCATCATTTGGCCAAACTTTTCTGCCTTCCCTCTCCCCCATTTAAGTATTCATTTCTTTGGGCACTGTGGTGAGAATGGTTCTTTCTGTCATAATTCTACACATGAATGGATAAATATTATCTTAAATGGAACTTTGACAGCCAATATACATTTTTATCTTAAATTCAAATTTTGCTTTATAATTTTAGTTGAGTGCTTTTGAATACATAATTATTGTATAACATATGTTAACATTTCCCTTATCATTCACAACAGAGTTCTGTTCTACTGATCTTGATAAAAAAAAAAGTTTTTTCTTTTTTTGAGCTGTCTGTATTCTCTCTCAGCCTCTGCTTAATTCCTATAAAGTTCTAGACAACGGATGTAGTTGCACCTGACATTGAGCCCTATTCTATTGGCAAGATCTTACAGCCTTATTAAATTGCGATTTGGCAAATTGAAAAAGGCTCTATTTAAGCACATAGCATATTTTTTTACAGAAGTTTTTAGTTAGTGAACTTCTATCTAAAAGCAAGGTCTTCACTAACTAAAAACTTCTGTAAAAAAATATGCTCTGTGCTTATACAGAGCCCTATTCAATTGGCCGGATCACAATTTAATAAGGCTGTAAATATGTGATAGCATAGAATCTATAAATATACAAATTTCTGACAATAAGTGATTATATAACACACTAACATATTAGGCTCCACTAGGCAGTCCCTGATAGTAGCCAACAGATTCCATTTTCTATGTAGTGGAATTTGGACTAGGACCCACTACTTGCTCTCTAACTATACAGAGACAATTCTGACTGTACTATCCTAAGTAGGTATTTATATCATGTATATCAATCTCCATAGTATTACCAAATAAATGTGCAACAAATTGGCAGGCTGCCCAATAAACTTCCCATAACTGGGTTGCATTCAAATCCACATTCATATATACTGTATACATATATATATATATATATATATATATATATATATATATATATATATACACAATTTTTAAATGTGGCTAGACATAGAGATAAAGATAATTCTTATACATCTGATGTAAACAAAAACCCATGCTTATAGTAGTGCTCCACTTTATCTAGCAAAATCCATTACATTGCATAATAAAGGATGCTGGTAATAAAGATATTGATAAATAAACACTTACTATTAGATATCTTAGCAAAACAACCATCTGTGTCAGTCATCTAAGACAGAACTGTGAGACTGTCTCTATTGCGGCTCCCAGTGAGCCCGCCCAAAAAAAGGGAATCTATTGACTACTATCAGGGACTGCCTAGTGGAATCTACTATGTAAGTGTGTTATATCATCACAGATATTTGTATGTTTATATATTCTATGCTTCAATAAAGAGAGAGATATATGGCCAATTGCTATTGTTCAACCATATGTAATACCTATGCATATACATTAGGAGGGGACCTTTGTAAAATATATTTTTATTATTTATGTAAATGAAAGCTATTTTTAAAGTTTGGTGAGTTTTTAACCTGGATTTTGTGGTTACTAATCTAACTCAATGTGACTTGTATATTATCATTGGTATCAAGTGTCCTTTCGTTGGTAATATTTATAATGCAGTTATTACACTACTAATGGTAGTTTTCCCATTATACCAGTATATAAATACAAGAGTAACTGATTTATCATTGTGGATAATGAAATACATATAGAATTTAGAATATGGGAACAAGTCCCAGTGTGTGAACTCTAATTTGATCTTATTGAAAATAAGTGATAGCACAATATATGTATCTGCCATGTCAGCTGTGAGTATCTTGGGGTAAACATCTACCATCCTTACACATCTGCATCCTACAATGTTTGCCGATTCTCCTAGGCAAACTTGCTCAAGTTCTGTCAGGTTAGATGGGTCCATTTGTGAACACCAATTTTCTCTTAAGAAAATAACTTGTATATCACTACCAAGCTATCACATCACACATGTAAATCTAATCCCTGAGAAATGCCATCAGAGAACTCAAAATGTCCCTAACATCATAAGCTCTGAGTTCCTGTCCCATCAATATTTTGAAAATATCTATCACATGCCTCCCATAACAATATCCAAACTTGCTGAAGTTTATTCAGAAATCTTTCCAAGTGCCCAAAATTTGAAAAAAGCCTATGGGTACTTTCAACCCCCTTTAAAGCCATAAAAATGCTTCAGAGAAGACTCTATGCCTCATATCCATTCTCTATGAAGACGCTAACATCTTAATTGTGCTAAATCTGAGGCTTGATGCTCAATTTTGACACAATTATGGGATTAATACGGTTCTCTTCTATGAGCCAGCCGATCATTAGGATCTCCCCTTAAACGCTACCCCTACGAACCTGGGTATCTCGCCTGATTCCCCTTTAAGGCCTTCTACCCCTATGAGCTGGGTATCCCCTGGGCTTTCCCCTTATTACCCTCTACCCCCTATAAGACCAGGAATCCCCCAACTCAAGTATAACAATGAAGGCCTTTATGGACCCCATGGCACCAAATAATAACACATTACCATGGGGGCCCTATGGGTAACCTATAGGAAACCATGAAATGTCCCTAGGGACTATAAGGACTCCCTTGGTACAGGGGTTCATGTTGTGTGCCATGGGGGTCCTTGAGGACCTGCTTGGACATAGCTTTGTATAACATATGGATCTATAGAGACTCCGATGGTATAGGGGCTAATATTAGGTACCATGGGGGTCCATATAATTTAGTTGGGGGAATCCCGGGCTTATAGAGGGTAGCGGGTCATAGGTGAGGGGATAATAATCCTCTGCATTTGTGTGATTGTTTAACCCTTTGCCTTCTATGGAAAGTGGTTTATACAGGTATATGGGGACAAGGGAAGATTTTAGAGCCAAAGAAGTGTGTTCAAGTTAGTAGGTACCATTTTAGAGTATTACTAAGGGATAATTACATGGGGTTAACTGGGCTCACTAATAAAAAAAAGTTTTTATTATTATTTAATTATTTATCTGTCGTGAGAATGGGTTTTGTACAGATATATATGAATACGGGATGATGTTATGGCTAATGTAGTGTCTTCAGGTTAGTGGGTACCATCCCACAATGTTACTAAGGAGACTACTGAGATTCAGACTTCTGCAAGCAGGCTGCAAGTACATGTTAAGGTCAGTATGTTTTACAGGATTTTTATTTGCAAGAACCATAGATTAGCTCTGTAAATTTGCTTTTCAAAATCCTCGTCAGCCTTCTGAGCGTTCTTAGGGGGTTATAGAATAGAGGCCAATTATCGTAGCAGCAGGAGTTAGGATACCAAAACTGGGGGCCACAGGATACATATTAAAGCTGAAGCTGTAGCAGACTGGTTAAGCCTAAAAGTGCAAATGGAGACAGGATAAAGCTGGAAGTTGTATCAGGAGCCAGGGTTAGAGCTAGAAGCTACAGCAGGAGCCAGGTTAAAGCTGGAAGCTGCAGCAGGTGTCAACTGAAGCAGGACGTTGCAGAAATCAGAAGACACAGGCTTAAATCCAGTATAGATCCCAGAGACACAAATAACAGTCGGGGCAGACCTATAGCACTGGCCTTTACATAACTTGGTTGATAAGGCTGGCTTTGCGCAATAAACAAGATTTGGTAGTAAAGACAAAAAGTTGTATTTTCATATGATTAGATCAGAAAAGCTTTTACCACATTTTGAGGTGTCTCCCACATGCTCTTTGGCAAACTACAAACATGATGTGACATGATTTTTTTTTTCAGTAATCGATTCTTCTTGTCATATGTCGAAAGTCAATATAATAGTTGTTCCATGCACGGTTTCTCTCATCTCAGCTGTTGATCTCTCCAGATGCTTGGCCTCCTGGTTGCTTCCCTGACTAATGCATGTCCAATATCTGTCCTTTACTAACAAAAGAACAGCCAAAATTATAATTAATTAATTTATTATGTCACACATTAACTACTGCAATTCACTTCTACTCAACTTTTCCCTTGACTATACCCACTCCAGTCTAGCTTAAATGCCCTTGCTAGGCTCATACTGTGTATCTAAACAGCCGTTTTTCATCTACTGCCCACTCTGTCAATAACTTCACTGGCTTCCTATACCTGCTAGAATTAAGCTTGAAATTCTAACACTCGCCTACAAACTCCTCAACAACACTGCACACTTCTACATATAAGACCTAATCGCCAGATACTCTTTTAACCATCCCTTCGATCTTCCAAAGATATATGTCTCTCATCTCCCCGTGGAATTCTCTACCCGCTCTGTCAAACTCTCTTACTCTTCACATTTTCAGACTTCACTCCCTGAAACCCCATCCATTCAAAGAAGCTGAAGTAAGAAAATGACCACCTCTTGTACATGGACCCTGCTGCCACATTGGACAAAAGTCAAGCCATCCTCTTTTCTTTTGTTTCTAATACATTTAACCAACTTGGATTATAAATTCATATGAGAACAGGACAGCTACCTTCTGTACCAGTATTTGCCATATATGTCGCTGTATCTCCTGTACTTAGAGCTATGGAATATATTGGCACTTTATAATTAAAGGATAATAATAACAATAATGCCGTCCTTAACCTGTCATTGAGATTCAGTTGACAGACTTTTCTAGGCAGTCACAGTTTTTACTAAAGGATTTAATAGAGTTCGAAATTTTGGGATATGTGTTTTATAACCCAACCCTAATTGTCCAGAATATTACCCCAGACTGTATTTTTAAAACTTCCAGATCACCATAATTCTACTTGTTTAGATATGCTCAGTAACAAACTCCAGAATCTTCCAGAAACAGGTGTATTAATTATGAGTTCATGTGACACTATAATTGTACACTGGTAGAATCCATTCAACTAGTTACGTGACTTTTGAAGAGAAATGGGTGAGCAAAAGATTATTCATTTCACTTATGCAACTAAGACTTTTCAGTTTTTTGTCTGCAATTAAATTTGTAATTTTGTAGATTGTTTATGATATTCCAGGATGTAACACAACGAAATGTGAAAAAATCTGAAGGGAATGTACACTTATGCAAGGCACTGTTGCTTTACCCTTCAAGAGAACATACTTTAGTCCAATATTATGATGATCTAGATTAAAAAATAATTGATGTAGGCATAGGGCTTTTAGGTAGATAGAAAAGGAAGACTCTGTGGGCTTACTAGTACGTATCGGCCATTCTGTCTATGCACTTAAGTTAGAAGAATCAGTGCAATAACCTGTCAGCCAGTAGTATAGATAAATGTATATATACTTTTGGAATAAAAAATAGCAAATAAGTACAAGATGTTGTGGGCAAAATGAATAGGCATTAGAAAAAAAAAACTATGGTTCTTTCATTCAGGGACAACAGTTGTGAAAAGTCATAAAGCAGACGGTTACATTCTAACTATGCAGAGAAAATTCTGACTGTACTATCCTAAGTAGGTATTTATATCATGTATATAAATCTCCATAGTATTACCAAAATAATGTGTAACACATTGGCTGGCTGCTCAATAAACGTCCCATAACTGGGTTGCATTCAAATCCACATTCGTATATATATCACATATATAGTTGTGAGCATACGAGTTGTTGCTAATTCTTGCGGGCTCGCGCAGTGAGCCGTGGCCCTCGCAAAGCGAGGGTCGCAGTTGCTGGCAAGGAGCGACCTCGCAAAAAACTGCTGCAACACGAGCAAATCAAAACATCAAAAATCCAACAAATACACACAGCAAATACATAAAAAGCTTACCTACAGCAAGAGGGAGCATCCAGGACCACGAAAACTAAAGTTACACCTCAATTTAACTGAAATTAAAGCAGTATAGACTCTAGAAAAATTCTCTAAGCGAGAGAAAAAATGGCCGTCGAAACAAACGAAAACGAGGCTACAGCAGTCTAAAGACGCAAAACACCACCAAACACCTACGGACTTGCCGAAAAACACCTACGAGATTAGAAAACAAGGACGCAATCCGCGCAACACCAAAAACATTACAAACACAACAAATACAAACAACAAACACATAAAAAGGTTACTCACAGCAAGGGGGGGAACCGAGGACCTCTGCAAGTGAAGTTACACCTCCATTTAACCACAAATTTCGGAGTTTAGAGACCTGAAAATCACCTAAGCCAGAGAAAAAATGGCCGCCGAACAAAACGAAAAACAAGGCTAAACGTCCCTAAACACGCAAAACACTACCATAAACATGCAAAAGACCACCAAACACCTACGGATATTCTGAAAAAAACCCACAAAACAGCTACGCATATTCCGAAAAACTCGCACAACATAGAAAACTAATATTACGAAAAACTTGCACGAAAACGAACAGAAAAAAACAGAAAACGAACGACGCTACATCAGCCACATTATATACACCAAAAACCCTTAGCTCACTTACACTTTCGTTGCCGTCATTTCTTGCTGGGCAATATTGTAGTATATATATATAAAAGATATAGGCCCCCGTTTAATTCCAAACCCGTAATTACATGTAACCCGACATTTTGGCTTTGGTTTAATCTTTTACATATATATACTGTGGATGTATTCAACTGACTTAAGCCCGCAATTACATGCTCACAGCCTTCACACGCAAACCATGAACCCGAACGTAGCATTTCAGGGCGTGATCATGATCAATTAAGCAAGCCTGTAAGTTCCATTTTAGACAGAGTAGAAAAGAGCATGGCGAATTCCTATAGGCTAAAACATGTTAAAACTTTTGGTATTATTTTTATTTATACCACCTTTCTATGCTCATATTATTTAAAACTTATTATAACTTATTTTTTTTTATATAAATTTTTTTTAAAACAACCAATAACAGTTACATTTATTTATACACAATTTTTATTTGCTGCAATAACTTGACCCGTTGCTGTATTAAAACCACTTTTAGTTTTATATAGAAACAAAAATGTGCACTTTTTTTTGCAGTAACATTTCATTTCATGTTTAAATATGTAGTCAGTCACAGGTGTAGACAACATCAGATCCCATTCACAGAATGGAAGAATAGACCTATTCAGCCCTTGTTAGACTTTCTAGGTATATCTAGGGGATGCTTGCAAAAACACTGGTCACATTCAAATGCAGAACAATTTTAAACACTATAATGGATACAATAGCTATACATTATCCTTACTGAACAGAAAGGAGTCAGCATTACTTTCAATGCATGCAGACATCAGCAGGACAGGGTGTATATAAAGGCAGTTTCTCCATGTCATTGCACAGTACAGATCTGTCTGACATATTGACACATCAACCAGAATGGGAAAGGTGAGGATAAATATCTGAAATCTGTATTATGGAAATAACAAACTTTGCATTACCTATAACCTATAAGTAAATGATTATTGTATACATGCTAATTTTAAGAACAAGTATACAAAATTGGCATTTTTTTTAAAAACTTAAATACTGTGGCTATATCAGAAAGAAAATTCAGTTACTGTTTTTCTCCTTGAAGTGCTTGGATATGGAAGCTTGGCACATATAAATTGTGACTTTATCAACATTATTAAGTTCAGCAGTCTAAATCAATGTCATATAGCATACATAAAAATTATGATTTTCATATTTACTTTAATAGATCATCTTCTACGAGGACAGAAACTTCCAGGGCCGCTCCTATGAGTGCAGCTCAGAATGTCCTGACATGTCCTCATATTTCAGCCGGTGCAACTCTATCCGGGTGGAGAGTGGAAACTGGATTCTCTATGAGCACCCCAATTTTAGAGGACACCAGTACTATCTTAGGAGAGGAGAATATCCTGATTTCCAGCAGTGGATGGGGTTCAATGACTCCATCAGGTCCTGTCGTCTGAGTCCCCAGGTAAATACTATGGATTTCTTGGTTAACAGTAATAATACATATATTACACCTCCCACCACCACTGAGATAGGCTTAAGCAAATTTCTTTATGATGATTTTCAAATCTAGATATCTTTTAACTCATATAGTGTCTACCCATGAAGATAAAACAGTCTACAAAGATTTATGATATCAAGATTATTACTATTATTATATTTTAATATCACATATTCCATAGAGCTAAATATAAAATGAATACATGGCAAAATAGTACATGCTTTTGAACAAAGTGTAAATTATATAAGCATATTTGTAAATATACATGGTCAGGAGGACATGAGGGCTCTGTTCTTTTCTGCAAGAGATTACTGTCTAAGAATATCTGAAGAAGCTACTGCAGAATGTTTTCTTTACCGATACATTATATGATTAATTTCCCTTTTCTTTTTTTTTTTTTACTTTTTCTTCTTTATTAAATTTTTAAACAGACAAAATTAAATACATATTGACATTTTTTTTTACATAAAAAAACATTTCATTAAATAATTTACCATTCATACTCATTCATTCCACAATCTTACTAGAGGAAAGGAGCTATATAAAAAAAGAAAAATCAACTGGTTGTATCTTGATTTTCGTCCCATGATTTCCATTTCAAAGGGTCCATTTTAATTAAGCCTCTCTGAATATAGCTCCTTTCCAATTCCCGGGTGTGTTTTATTTTCCAAATAATGTCAGCAAAGAGAGGGGCAGTATCATTTTTCCAATTACTAATTATTAACTTTTTAGCTATCGAAAAAGTCAGAATAGCGAATGCTTTTTTCTCTGTGCTGACATAACTTGGAAAGAAGTGTAAAAAACTGCACTCTCCTGTCATTGGGAAATGAATTCCCACCGTCTTAAATAACAATTCATAACATTTTTCCCAAAAAAACTTTAATTTAGAGCATTCCCATAGGATATGTAGTAAGTTAGCAGAATTTCCACACTCCCTCCAGCATAATCTGTCCGAAGGAGAGTGTGAAATTTGTGAGATTTTCATCGGAGTAATATACCAATTATTAATTATTTTAAAATGCATTTCTCTAAGTGATGGATGTTTAACGAATCTATTAGTCAGATTAAGGGCTCCGTCCCAGACCCTCATTTCTACCGCCAGATTTAGATTTAGTTCCCATTGCTTCATACTACTCGTTTTAGTTTGTTCTCCCAAGGATCTTATGATGCTAAAACATCTTGATATCAAGTGTTTTTTCCCTTGTTTAAGGAGCATTTTTTCCATCGGTTTTAACTCCTTCTCATTTTGTGGACCAAATTTTAATTTGCCACAAGCTGCTCTATAAGCTTCATATATTAGCCATCATTCTGCTGCGATATTAAATTTGTTTCTAATTTGATTGAAGGACGCTATTGACCCCTCAATCAACGTGTCTTGATTAATTTCCCTTTTCAAAGCACCATGGATCATTCCGAGTGAGGATCTATGAGAGAGAAGACTTCAAGGGTCAGATGATGGAATTCACTGAAGATTGTCCTCATGTTTTTGACCATTTCCGCTTCCATGACATCCACTCCTGCAATGTGTTGGATGGTTATTGGATGTTCTATGAGGAGCCCAACTACAGAGGACGTCAGTATTACCTGAGACCTGGAGAGTACAGGAAATACAGTGACTGGGGCTCCATGCACCCCAGAATTGGCTCATTTAGAAGACTCCACCTTTTTCATTAAATTAAAATTTATATAAAATTACTATAAATATTGCAATGCATTCTATTTATCATCTAATAAAGATTTTGAAAAGTTATATTTTTAACTCTATTAATGGAACACTTATATTAATATATAACACATATTACTATATAACATAACTCCCTTTCCTAAAAGAAAGATAATCAGAAACAAAATAGTCATTACAAAATGCATTTCAGGATTCAACTCAACCAAAACTTAACAAATGTCTTTCTCATATAAGCAGCATGCGTTATATCATTATCTCAGTTCAGTAACAAATAGGGAGTAACAGTCTTTACTCAAATCCCAAAGTCTTTCATTAGTTCCATTCCGTTGTGATGATTTTCTTTCTTTATTATTATCACTATAATTGTTTTCGAAAACACTAAAGCATTTTCTCAACAGCTAAAATATTGAACAAATAAATGTTATCATATACCTTTCAGAAAACCTGAACACACACAGATACTGGTATTAAGATATTCCTTCCAATTCCAAATTAACCAGTAATATTGTAAAGAAAAAGCTCTTGAATTCAAAGTTTGCAATGCATAGTCATAGCCCAGTGATATATAACATCTTTAGAGACACTATATATTTGATTATTTTTGCAATAAATTGTTTCTGCAAAATTAATTCCAGTATATGGGCCCAATTTAATTGTCCGACTCGCAATTATATGATCCTATAATGGAGCCTGTAAATGTTACCGATATTTAATTGGCTACTCGCATTCCAGTTGCAAATTACAGGCTCAAAAGCACTTCAGTTGTCAAAAACTTAACGCTGTCCTATCTCCTCCTTGGATGTTTCAAGCCTGTAAATGTTACCAGTGCTAAAGACGCAAAATCAAACAAGCCCGCAATTGCCTTCAAACCGGTAAATAGCAAATGTATCAAAAACATATACAAGTTCTAGATAGGACTCGCAAGTGGGTTAAACACCTGTTCGTAACACTGCAAAAGCAAATAAACACACACTACTGTACTAAAGCAATGAAAGGCATTAGTTGCACAACAGTCTCAAGCTCACAAATCAGCAACAACAATTATTTATTTTAAGTTTTATTTCTGTGTTATATCGATCCTGGGATTCAATGGATTAAGACATATCATGGAACCCGCATGCACTAGAACAGTTGCTTTATTGATTTCTACATTTCTGGATTTCAAATTGAACTTCTAAACACTTATTGATTCTTGTTCAAACTTACAGGCTTGCTTAATTGATCATGATCATGCCCTGAAATGCTACATATGTGTTCATGGTTTGCATTTGGTGGCTGTGAGCCTGTAATTATGGGCTTGAGGCAACTAAAGTACATCTAGATATGTAGAAAATTTGTAACCAGCAGCCAAAATGTTGGGTTTCTATGTAATTATGGGCTTGGAATTAAATAGGGCCCTATGTGTTCAAGAACAAAGGCGCTAAAGCCTTGGCAATCATTACCTTAACAGGTAATTTTTGCCTAATTGGTGACCTTGTTCTGCTAGGAATTGGAGCAGGGAAAGTGTATCTTTTCTACAACTTTCCCTCATAGGGAAGGCCAACAATATGTAACCCACATATAGGAGTATCTGGCTACCCTCTGGGGGGTTGAACTATGCCAGGTTAGAAGACACAGCTTTGCAGAATATTTTTCGACTCTCAATGTTTCCTGTGGCAATCTAGTATATGTGTACCTTTTGATCTGTATGTAAAGGTGAACCAGAACCTACTTTCTGGGTGTATTGGAACAGAAAAGAATGCATTTACAAGGTCTATCACAGAAAAGTATTTCTGTTTGGGTCTTAGATCACTGAGCAGCACATGGGAGTCTGGTACAGTGGGGGACCGTCTAGTGATGGCTTATTTATGGCTTGTAAATCCTGTACCAGCCTCCAACTTGTAGAGGAGGCTGCTTTCTTAACCGGGTATAGAGGGGAATTACAGGGCGAGTTGGGACACTCAATTATAATGCCCTTTTTAACAGACCTGTTATAATTGGTTCTATCCCCTTTCTGTCTCTGGTCTCAATGGGTACTGTCTCTGGTGCGGGCGGTAAGAGGATTTGGGAGTTAGAGTTAAAGGGAGTGCACCTTTCCACTTTGTGTTCAATGTCCTTTCCTTCTCACTATGAAGTCATCACCCTCCCGCTCTCCAGTGACACCTGGCCTCTGAAGGACAAACTGAATGTATATATCAGGCAAGTGGGCTTTCCTTGCAGGTGTCCCAGACTCTCCCTGTGTACAGTTTCAGGTCTCGTACTTCTGGAGAACGGAAAAGATTTTGACTTCCGTCTTGAAGGACCAATTTATGTTAGGGAAATATTACCCAGCAGAAGAAAAGAAAAAACACAGCACATAAAGGGTTTACCTGGTACCAGTGAGAGACACAAAATAAAACACACGGGCATAGTGATTAAAATGGTCTCTGTTTAATAATAATTTCTCACAGAGTTTTATATTATAAGTGTACATGCAAGTTTTGACACAAAAAAGGAAACTGCAGTCTGTCTCACATGTGAGCCAACAGTATATTTTGCAAAGAAACAACTTATTTTTGCAATCACAGCAATTACAAGGACAAACTCTTAATTGGTTGATATTAACATGTAGATATAATACAAGAAAGGCAACCACAGAACATTCTGCAAAATTTCATATATTAGCAGGTGGTTAAACTTTAGACATATATTAAATTTTCCCTCACATATTGACACAATGTAATTGACTAAATCATGCTCATGAGGTGTGAAGTCAACCTCTGAGGTGTCAGACTAGTAGAGGAAATCCTTTAATTCCAGCATACCCTAGAATACACACTAGAGGTCATAATTTCAACACACTGATATGTTCATAACATCCCACCTGTATCAGCCAGGAAGTCAAAATCCAGTAGAGGCAGAAAACCTCTGTGGTAGCAATTTCCAGAACAGAGTTATATTTCTCTGCAAGAAGACAGAGTTTTAATCAGACGATCAGGGATCAGGGATCAGGGTTGTCTGAACTATGGACATGAACATTTAAGGCATTTAAGGCATGACATTACATAAATAAAATGAGCATTGTTTGGCAAAAACATCAAGAGCAACCATATTTTTGTTGTTGTTCAGTCGTTCAGTCATGTCCGACTCTCTGTGACCTTATGGATCACAGCATGCCAGATAGATCTTGTGTCTGATTGTGCTTATCCATAAGGTTATCTTGACAAAGATACTGGTGTAGGTTACCACTTCCTTCTTTGTGATTGGCTGACCTCTCTGCTTTGTTCTGCCCATCATGGGTGACCTTACATGGTTTAGCTCATAGTTTCATTGAAGTGCACAAGCCCCTTCATCACGACAAAGTAGTGATCCAGAAGGGGGACTATAATTTAGCTAATAGTACAATTTGACTCGTTAAACTATAAATATAGATTAGCATAATATGCAACTGTGACCTTTAACCAATAATGGTAACAGGTATTTGTGACAATAGAAAAAGTACTTTTCAGTACTCGTTTATCGCCTTCTGGATTGCTACCTTGTCGTGGTGAAGGGCTTGTGTACCTCAGAGAAGCTGTGAGCTAAACCATGTATGGTTACCCAAGATGGGCAGATCATAGCAGAGAGGTCAGACAGATTGCTATCCACTGGAGAACGAACAACAACTCACTCCAGTATCTTTGCCATGAAATCTGTCGGGATGAGCACGACCAGATCAAGATATGCCTGGCATGATGCTGTCCATGGAGAGTCAGACATGACTGAAATAACCACATATTTTTCAGAAAAAGTACCTTTCTTTCAGTTCTCATCAGTCTATACTCAACTGTTCCTCTCTCCTTCCATTAAAGGCACCACAAAAAAAAAACTGCTTCTTAGCTGTAAAAGGACCAATGAAAATATATTTGTTTGAAAAATGTAAGTTTGACTTAGAGTATAATTAGAAAAAGAAAAAGTCACACGCCAGGTTCGTAAATTAGAAAAAAAAAAAAAAAAATGTTTTCATGATAAATTGGTGGAAGTTTTGTGTAAGAGATGGAGTTTATGTTTCTGGAGAGCTTTTGCAGTGAATGATGCAAGGGCTCTGTTTCTGGGTCAGTGAGGGGGGATGGGCGTTGTGTCTATTTCGATCTTATACAATTATATTTACAATGTCCCCTCCTTCCCCATAACTCTCTTCACCGATAGCCAAACCCAAAAAGTGCTTTATGCCCACGGCTTACTCAGCTACAAATATTATTATTTGATACATACCTGACAAACAATTTTCTTTTCTTTAACTGTTTTTTTTTACTGTTGAATCAAAATCAAAGATAAAATGTAGGGATAAAACAAGATGGAGACAAGAGAAAACATGGCTTCTACAACATGATGACTATTGTGTTTGTTTTGTGTGAAGTGATCTTGCAATATGTTATATTATATTTTATATCATTAAATATATTCATATTTTGTTTTATTTTATATTTTAACTTATGTCCTGCTCCCAGTTCCTATACCCCTGCTGTACTGAGGCTTGATGCAATATTTTCTAGAGACTGGTATTAATCACAAAACTTAACTGGATGAAGGGATAATGAGATCCCAAAAAATTGCGCTGTATTCCTCTTAGGACCAAACTTGCCCACCCCTGCTCTTTGGCCCACGTTATTTGGCTCCTGAAATAATTCTCACAAGGCTGACTACAGGAGTTAAAAATAAATAAATACCGGATCTATTCTTTGGATCCCCCTTCAATACCCTTACCCCTATAAACCAGGGGATCCCTGTAAGCCCCAATAATACCCGCTACTATCTTTGAGCTAAGGTATCCCCCAGGATTTCCACTTCATGTCCACCTAATTTTAACTCCTATAACATTAGTGTCATCAACAGACCCCCATGTTATTCTAAACTATAACCATGGAGATCCTCATGGACCTCCAAGACAAACCAAATTAAATTCTATACCATGGGGCTCCTTATGGACTTACCTGGCACCTAATATTAACCCCTGCATCAGGGTGGTCCTTATGGATGCCATGGCACCTAAAGTAAACCCCTATACCATGTGATACTCAAGAACCCCCAGAGCACCCTTCCTATCACTATAGGGGTCAATATTTTACCCCATAGGCCCTAAATCCGACATGGTATCCCATTGTCTCTAACACTAAAACATAACAAAAAATATACTTTATAAATTTAAAAAAAAATTAAACCTATGATGTGGGGAATATACACTACCAATCATAGATGATCTTCAATGCCTGTGTCCTCACTCTTCAACCATGTATAAGCTGAACTTCTGTGTTGATTGAAGAATCCGTCCTGCTCTTTCATGAGTGAAGCTCCTGTTCCTCATCTTTGGAAATGTGCCTCTGCCTAAAAAAACTCCCATGCTAGAAAAAAAAAATGTCTTAACAAAGCTCCTCCTCTGAGGAGCTCCCATGCCAACTAACGGTTTTTGAGCACACCATCATATCATGTACTATTTTTGTTGATTATGATTGGCTGAACTACTGTATGTCTTAATATTATTTAAGCTGATCAGAATCGAGCATTTTAATTACTTTCCATATCTGATTGGTTAAATATCGAAATAATAATTCATTCATAGATTTCATTATGACCCTAGTGATGGTAAAAAGGTTGCCATGGGGGTCTGTAAGGAATCCCGTCTTATAGAGGTTAATGCTAGGTGCCATGAGGGTCCTTGAGAACCCCCATGATATAAGGGTTAATGTAAGGTGCCATGGTGCCTTGAGGACCCTTATGGTATATGGGTTAAGTTTGTGTGCCATGGGGGTCCATTAGGACCGCATTGTCATAGTTTAGTATACCATGGGGGGTTTGTTGAAACCTCCATGGTATAGTGGTTAATATTTGGTACCATGGTTATACCTTAGTTGCAGTATATCCAGGCTCATAGGGGGCATTCAGGGGGATCCCAGGGATCCCCTTGATCATAGGGGTAGTGGATATTGAGGATGGCTCCCGGGAGATAGCTCATAGGATGTAGCTATATTAACCCCTTAGTTTTGGCTTGATTGCTCAAATCCAACAAAATTAAGGTATTAGCTTTTTCAGGGAGACACATTTGGAGCATCCATGCTTCTTGAATACATTTTTGTGCCTTTACGAAGAGGTGAAGGCACTTGCAGGCTTTTTTAAGATTTGGAGCAACCAGAAAGACTTCTGAGTAAGCTTCAGTGAGATTGATATTGTTATGAGAGGCATTTGACACAAATTTGTAAAATAGCATTGGTACAGGCACTCAAAGCTTACTATTTTAGGGACAGTTCAAGCACTCGGTTGTTTATAATGATTTATGAGTGAACTTCACTCTGCTCAATTCTTACTGGAGCCATGGAAAGTAGGTCACAGTTCATATTCTAAAAATAAAAGAAATAATTTTTTTGGTGTCCCTTTTATCAACTAAATTGAAAAGCAATGTCATAGTGTTATGACTATTTGATCCAGACTGAATTATTATAAGTGTAAAACTTTAAAAATATATATTGCCTGAAAGTAGCGACACTAGAAAATTAAAAACAATCATCAAAACGAGCCTTTGTAGAATAAAAAAATAAATATATATATATATATATATATATATATATATATATATACTGTATATCAAATAAGTTATAAGAATTTCACAATTTCTAGAACATATTCTCAGAGATGTTCATTGCAAGACAGGGATAAAATAGTAATGAAATCCACATGTGTAATGAGCAAATAGATAGCAAATATGTATAGGCCAATGCAGATTTGTCTGTGAGAACATATAGACCCTCATTAAATTAGCCCTCGTAGTTACCTCGGTCCTCGCAAAAGGCAGTTTTTTGCTGTTTGTGAGACCCGAATCCCCAATACGTCCATCGCAGCCTGCTTTGTGTGATGACTCCGAAAAATGACCGAGAATAAGCTCAGAGAGAGCTACGTAGTAACACACAGCCTTAAATCTATGAGGTGAATCTCTCACCTCGGAAGAATCCCTACGGGCACAAAAAAGTGCCAGCAAGGGATCCTAAACCACATACGTGCAGCCTCGAGAGCAGCCCGAGACAGCAGTGTGATGCTGCCCCCTGCTCCCTAAACACATCACCATGCTGCAGGTGTCCCTATTGGGGACCCCTGCAGCCCCCCCACATTAACCCCTTGGAGCAGGGGGGGCTGTCCTTACATTAACCCCTACCTCTACCCTAACTTATTAACCCCTACCTACCTAACACGACCTACCTAACCTCCTATTAAACTCTCCACCCTACTAATGACATAAAATAAAAAAAACCTAAGGTACATAAAATAAAAAACAAATCACAACCCCCCCCCACTACATAAAATAAAAATACCTAAGGGACATAAAATAAAACAACAAATTACAACCCCCCCACCACATAAAATAAAAAAAAACTAAAGTACATAAAATAAAAAAACAAATCTCAACCCCTACCCACTACATAAAACAAAAAAAACTAAGGTACATAAAAAAAAAATCAGAACCCCCCCCCACACTACACAAAATAAAAAAAGAATTACACACATGTAAATGAAAAGGCATACACAAATACACATAACAGTCATGAATACATTTTTAATATACACATAACTTTAATACATTTCCCCCTATATATACCTAACCCCCAATCTAAACACCCCCCCTGTCTGTACCTAACCCCCAATCTACACCCCCCCGTCTATACCTAGCCCCCAATCAAAACACCCCCGTCTATACCTAACCCCCAATCTACACTCTCCCATCTATGCCTAACCACCAATCTAAACACCCCATCTGTCTATACTTAACCCCCAATCTAAACACACCCCCTGTCTATACCTAACCCTCAATCTAAACACCCCCTGTCTATACCTAACCCCCAATCTAAACACACCCCTATCTATAACTAACCCTCTAAATCTAAGCTAAAGTAGAATAAATAAAACAACTTACCTTTGCAGATGTCCCTTCTGATTGCACCCCCTAGGAAAAAAAGAAACATCAGATTATTCCAACAATAAACATTGCATATAATAAATAGATATTACAAATACAGTATTGCATTCAGCCAATCAGAATGGGAGATAGGGGTGTATCCCATCCTGATTGGCTCACACATTGGCGCCTTCTGATTGGCTGAAATTTGGTAGACAGCGTTTTCAGCCAATCAGAAGGCGCCATTGCCTATTTCCGTCCTAGGAAAAAAAGAAACATCAGATTATTCCAACAATAAACATTACATATAATACATATATATTACAAATACAGTATTAAACTTACCTTTCCAGCATGTCCCACGTCCATCTTCATCTGTTCTCCGGCTCGGCCCCCGGAAAAAATATACATACCATTAATATCAAACATACACAACATCAAACACAAAAGAAAATAAATATAAACATTACACTGTCACGACCGCCAGCTTTGGGGGAACACGCTCACCCCAAATCTCTCTCTGTCTATGGTCGCAACTTTTTGTTCAGATCTCGACACCAGCAGACACTTCAGATGACACCATCATTACTGCAGAGACATGCACCTCAGACCCCTATTATTAGGATCTCAGAATCACCCACCATGTACCTTAGATTAGTACAAGCAGACTCTGACACAACCTTTTGTTAGTTTCTCCAAAGTCAGACTGGCCACTTCTTTATTGTTACAGAGATATATATCAACACAGAAAGATTACACAAAACACCAGACATTCCCCAGTTCTAGCCCATCCTCCTAGGCAAATAGCTTGCTATCCCCCCTCACCCACATGATTTCCAGATGTATAGAGGCATCTGGCTTTCTTCTAATTACACCTTTTTTTCTCCTCTTACAGAGCCATAAAACTAGTTCCCCCTTTCATGCTTAAAGCCAGAGCCTTCACACGTGGCTGATTGCAGGGCCATAAAGATTCTATAGAAGATTACCCTTTGTCACATAAGTGACTACAGTATTTTTTAGATAATTCTAGAATCCTAGGGCCTACATCTATCACAGATGCATTATTACAGTGCATATAACATGATCTAGTAACCACCAAATGAATTATTGTAGTTCAGTCCCCAACAACAAGTTTCTGGTCCGTTGTAATAGTTCTTGACATTAACACCCAGTGTGCCAGCATTCCAAATAGCAGAGTTACTTGTGGGTTGCAAGGGGTCCCATCATGGCCCCAAATCGTTCATGACATACACATTGGAAACTTACCTGTCCCCGATGTCGGGGTTAGGTATAGACAGGGGTGGGTGTTTAGATTGGGGGTTAGGAATAGATAGGGGGACATGTATTGTAGTTATGTGTATATTTATAATGTATTCATGACTGCTATGTGTATTTGTGTATGCCTTTTCCTTTGCAGGTGTGTGATTCTTTTTTTATTTTATGTAATGTGGGGGGGTGTTGTTGTGATTTTTTTTTTTTATGTACCTTAGTTTTTTTTTATTTTTAGTAGCGGGAGTGGTTGTGATTTGTTTTTTATTTTATATCCCTTAGGGTTTTTTATTTTATGTAATTAGTAGGGTGGGGGTTTAATAGGGGGTTAGGTAGGTCTTGTTAGGTAGGTAGGGGTTAACAGTTTAGGGTAGAGGGGGGTTTGTTTAGATTTAGTGGTTTATTGGGGGGGAAGTGTAGTGTTTGTACTTAGTGTCATGAGGGTCCTGGAGGACCCTTGTGGTGCTTATGAGGTTAATAATAGGCTTCTAATTGTCCTATGAGGTTCTTCATAGACCCTTATGGGACTGATTGGGTTATCTAAAGACTTATGGGGTCTATATTGACCACCATGAGTTATAGGGTTAATTAAGGCTTATGGGGGTCTGTATTGACCCACATGAGTTATAAGGTTAATTAAGGGCTTATGGGGGTCTGTCTTGACCCCCATGAGTTGTAGGGTTAATTAATGGCTTATGGGGTCTGTATTGACTCCCAAGAGTTTTAGGGTTAATTAAGGGCTTATGGGGGTCTGTATTGACCCCCATGAGATAAAGGGTTAATTAAGGCTTATGGGTGTCTGTATTGACCCCCATGAGTGACAGGGTTAATTAAGGCTTATGGGGGTCTGTATTGACCCCCATGAGTTAAAGGGTTAATTAAGGGCTTATGGGAGTCTTTATTGACCCCCATGAGTTATAGGGCTAATTAAGGGCTTATTGGGGTTTGTATTGACTCCCATGAGTGATAGGGTTAATTAAGGCTTATGGGGGTGTGTTTAGAGCCCCATGAGTTATGGAGTTAATTTTAGTTGCCTGGGTTTAATATTTTTTAGCGCAAGCCCTTTCAGGACCTTTATAATTTTAGGTGCTGCGGCCGGGATTGGCTAATAGTGTGCCCCGGGCCCTTTAAGGAGCCGTGACGGGGAATTAAAACGTTTTAAATGCAGCGGGGTAACGATCGGTGCCGATCGGGCACCCCCACTGCAAGGGGTTAAAGTGGGGGGGGGCTGCGGGGGTCCCTATGGGGACCCCCAGTATAGAAGGGGGTTAATTTTAGGTGCCGAGGGGTAGTTGGAGTACCCGCACGGCAGGGCTTATGTGTGGGACTGCCGCGGAGGTCTTGTTCAGGACCCCCGCAGCAATTGATGATGTATGGGAGCCTGCGAGATCATCTCGCAGGCTGTCACTCCTCATGTACATTTTCTCTGTGTTGATGCGGATGGCCCTGCTGCGTAGCTAACACGTTGCTCGCAGCAGGGCTAATTTAATAGCGTCGTAACTTTTATAAATTTGCAGCACGTAATGTTTAAGTAGAAGCCTCGTATCTATGAGGCTGGAATTTAATAGGGCTAATAATGATTTTCACACTTTTTCAAAACAACCAAAAAACACCCTATAAAATATGATGTTAACCCACTCCTAGTTCACAAAAAACCCTATGACACCTCTGTTTTCTGAAAGCACACACCCTAGAGAATGTAAACATTTCTGAAATATTTTATTCTATAAAAATATTGTTCCATCAATTTAACATTTTTTAATTTGTTACAAAAAATCATAATTTTATTTGATTCAGCAGCAAAATCTCATAAGAAACGCAACCTTAAATATAAAACATGACAGTCCTTTAACTACTGAACAGAGATAAGCCAAATATGCTGTATATAGGAGCACACACAGTTGTTATAAAGATACCCCATAATGTTAAGACCACATGAAAGTATTAGCGTCTGAAATCAATCTACATTATGTCATGACCTCCTAAATGCAACATTAAGCAGGTCAGGGTGGTAGATGGGTCCAATTATTTTTTGAGGTATTAGATCCCATAATACTCTATTTGGAAATATGTCCACTTCTCACTAAAATAATTTGGGAGGGGACTGTTCATAATTCTTTTTAGTGGGGTACTGTGCTTTCACTTCCACATATATTTAGTACATGACAACGGGGATCCATTGAATCTGTTTGCATTTATTATTATTATTATTATTATTATTGTTTGTTTTTAATGAGCCGACATATTCTGTAGCGCTGTACATAATTTAAGTTCTAGACAAAGATAAATACAAATTAACATATAGCAAAGCAAGGAGGACCCTGTCCATGAGCTTGCAATCCAGTGTCCATGGTGCTTTCCCCAAAGCACATTGGAGGATTGAAACTCACAGACTTAAAATCTAAAGGTGTTGTGAGTGGTAAAGGAAGGAGAGAGAGGTGATGAGGGTGTTAGGGTTGAAGGTGATATGCTTCTTTAAAGAGATGCATTTTTAGTAAGTTTTTGAATGTTTTGAAACTGGAGGCTAATCTGTGGAGTGAGGTAAGGAGTTCCAGAGAATAGGGGCATCACGAGCAAAGTCCTGAAGGCGTGAGTGGGAGGAGGTGACAAGAGATGTAGAAAGAAGAAGGTCATTATTAGAACGAAGAGGGCGGGTGGGGGAGTATTTGGAGATGAGAGCAGAGATGTAAGGGGAAGCGCTATTGCTGAGTGCTTTGCAAGTTAGGGTCATGATTTAACATTTTATTCTAGAGGCTAAGGGAAGGCAGTGGAGTTATTGACAGAGAGGTGATGCCGACACTGAACGTTATGTACGGAAGATGAGTCCAGCAGAGGCAATCATAATGGATTGAAGTGGAGATAATCGGGTAGTGGGTAGGCCAACAAGAAAAGCGTTGCAATAGTCGAGTCGAGAGATGATGAGCGAGTGTATCAGGATTTTAGTTGTGTCTTGTGTAAGATAGTGGCGAATTCTGGAGATGCTTTTTAGATGGAGAAGACAAGATTTAGTTAGTGATTTTATGTGAGGGATGAAAGACAGGGCGGGTTCCAGTAGAACCCAAGACAACAGGCTTGGTAGGTGGGGTTGATGATGTCGTTGTTGACAGTGAGAAAGATGTGAGGAATTGACGCTGTGGGAGAGGAAGGAAGATTAGGAGTTCAGTCTTAGACATGTTGAGTTTGAGATGGTGGATGGACATCCAAGAGGATATACTAGAGAGGCAGTTGGAGACGTGTGTTAGAAGAGAGGGTGATAGATCTGGTGCTGAGAGGTAGATTTGGGTCTGCATCTGCATTGAGATGATACTGAAGTCCAAAAGAGTTTATTAGGGAACCAAATGAGGATGTGTAGATGGAGAAGAGGAGGGGGCCAAGGACTGATCCTTGGGGTACGCCAACAGAAAGGGGGTGAGGAGAAGAAGAGGTTTCGGAGAAGGAGACACTGAATGATCGATTTTGTAGGTATGATGAGAGCCACGAGAGAGCACTGTCTTCAATACTGAGTGAGGAGAGGATATGGAGTAGACGTGGATGTTCAACTGTGTCAAAGGCAGAAGAGAGATCTAGAAGAAGAAAAGTGACCTTTTGACTTGGCGGTAAGCAAGTCATTGGTTACTTTAGTGAGAGCTGTCTCAGTGGAGTGTTGGGTCCGAAAGCCGGATTGGAAGGTGTAAAAAAGAGACTTTGAGGATATAAAGCTGGTAAGGCGGTTTTAGACGAGCCACTCCAGCAGTTTAGAAGCCAGGGGAGGATTTAGGGTGGAAGTTAGATGCAACATCAGAGTCAGATGAGGGTTTTTTTGAGGGTAAGTGTAATTATGGCATGTTTTAGAGAAGATGGAAACATGCCATTAGTAAGGGAGACGTTGACAATATGTATGAGAGCTGGGATTAGTGTGGTAGAGAGGGTAGAGATGAGCTGAGATGGAATAGGATCCTGAGGACAGGAAGTGAGGCGAGTGGATGATAGCAGGCTGGAGACTTCGTCCTCTGTAGCCGGGTCAAAGCAGTTCATGGTGGCTGTGGTATTGGAGAAGGGAGAAGACTAGGTGTTGTTGGTTGGTTTAGAGGGTGGTGCGTGTGACCAACTATGAGATGAGAGTTAATTTGTGGATGTTTTGAATTTTATGAATAAAAGGGATGGCGAAGTCTTCAGCTGTGAGAGAGGAAGGGAAGTGAGGTGGTGGTGGGCGGAGGAGAGTGTTGAAAGTGGCGAACAGACGCTTGAGGTTAGATGACAGAGTTGATATTAGTGATGTGAAGTAGTGTTGTTTGGCGAGGTTGAGGGCAGAGGAATAGGAGCGTATCATAAATTTGTAGTGGAGGAAATCTGCAGAAGTGCGTGATTTCCTCCATAGTCGTTCAGCAGTGCGGGAGCACCTATGGATGTATTGTGTTTGTGTAGTGTGCCATGGTTGTGGATGAGAGCGAGGGGCGTCTGCATGTGGTTATTGGGGCAATGGTGTCAATGGTCGAGGAGAGAGTAGAGTAGTAGTGTGAGTTGGCTGTGTCAGGGCAGTTGCATGGGAAGCATGAGATAAAAAATTTAATCTGACATGAAAAATTCTCTGCCCTCACTAAAATAATTTAAGATGGGCTTATGATGGGACCTTGGTTCTTGGGGGAAAACAAATCTATACAATTTATTTAGTTCTACCCAGTCTTTCCTTTACTCTGAGATGGGCTGAGCACTAGTTGAATCAACTTCATAAATAACCAAATTGCCCCTTTTCTGCAGTCTTTGGAGGGTAATTGAGAGGTAACATTGGTAGTCAGTATTGTGAAGAAGAGAACATATATTTTAACTGACCCATTCCTCCACCAGAATCCTCAGTGACATCATGCACACAGTGACATGATATGCATGCTCAAAAGATTTCAAGTACATGTGTGACTAGTACAGAAGGGAGAGGAGTTTATAAGTGTTTTTTGTTTTTGATTTGTTTTTTCTTATTTTTTTATACAAACCTGTGCAAATTAGTCCTCAAATTCTTCAGGGAAGGGGAAACTGAACAGCAGCTTGTTAAATAAATATTCTTGGCCCTGTGAGTCCAGGCTAGTCAATATGTCATTTTAGTGCTCTTGTTCCAGGACTTTTTTTGGTTTTGTTTCAAGCAAAACAATCTTACATTTCATAAAAATAATATACATAATAATTAAAACCTTTTACAATTATGATAAAATTATGATGTCTGTTTACTATAAAATGGACAAATAGGAAGTTAATAGTTTTTTTTTTTTTAATATATCAAAATTAATTATGCTATATTTATGTTAACTAGTATTTATAGTAAGGGAGCTGACTGTAGAACACTCTTTTGTACAGATAATTCCCATAACTATACTGGGACAACAGAGTTTTCTGGGCAAAGCTGGGAAATGCATGTACAAAGTACATAGACGTATTGTATATCTAAAGACTCATACTGAACAGCCATATAGTAATGCATACAATAGCTATACATTGACCATAGTGCACAAGAAGAGGTCAGCACTGCTCTCAATGCATGCACACATCAGCACTAGATGAGGTATATAAAGACCATCCATTCTGTCCTTTTAACAGCACAGATCTCTTCAGTGTACCAGTGACATACTCAGAATGGGGAAAGTAAGTAAATTAACTCTAATGTTTATTGAGTATGATGAGATGTTATAAACTGTATTTTATTTAGTCTGCTTTAAAACTATAATGAAAAACTGATCTGTTGAACGCTAACAAAAGCAACATCAATACATGAATACAATAAAAAATATTGCATTCTATACAATGTTTAAATATAGATTAATACATCTAAAATGTGATAGATGTATAATTGAGCACAACAATTCCAAAGAAAAATATTAAAATGTAAATTTTATCTTTCTACTTTTTGTCCACAGATTATCTTGTACGAGGACAGAAACTTTCAGGGCCGCTCTTATGAGTGCAGTTTAGAATGTCCTGACATGTCCTCATATTTCAGCCGCTGCAACTCCATCCGGGTGGAAAGTGGAAACTGGATACTCTATGAGCATCCCAACTACAGAGGGCACCAGTACTACCTTAGCAAAGGGGAATACCCTAACTTCCAGCAATGGATGGGTTATAATGACTCCATTAGATCTTGCCGTCTGAGTCCCCAGGTAAATAACATTTAATATGGATTTCTTTCTCAGAATTATAAATAAAAACATATTGCACTAGGTACAGCTGACATGGAGTTTACCCTTGGTTTAACTGATGTTGAAGAGGCTTCTCAAGTTATGCTAAGCTAATTTAGTGGTCTGTAAGTAAGCACCAAAACAAAACATCACGTTATAAGCATGGAGCAATATTTATAATTACTATGCTAATTGCTTTTTAAACAGCATTGTTTATCAGTCAAAATTAAATTAAAATAAAATAATGTCTCCTCTTCTGTGATAACTCACATGTTTACTTCTTTTTAAAGCATCATGGTTCATTCAGAATGAGGATTTATGAGAAAGAAGACTTCAGAGGTCAGATGATGGAGTTCACTGAAGATTGTCCCAATGTCCATGAGCGATTTCGTTTCCGTGATATCCACTCCTGCAATGTGTCAGATGGTTACTGGATGTTCTATGAGGAGCCCAACTACAGAGGGCGCCAGTACTACCTGAGACCTGGAGAGTACAGGAGATACACTGACTGGGGAGCCATGAGCTCCAGAATTGGCTCCTTCAGACGAGTGCATCATTTATTTTAAACTAATGTTATTTCTTTTAAACTAACATTATTTTCCTCTTAAAATAAAATTATTGAAAAAATATCCAAGTGTTTTATGTGTGTTACTTTTGTATATTATGCTCCAAAGGCTTTTATAAAAATCAATAAAATGTTCTATATTTAGTGATACTTATAAAGATAAACTGATTTAAAAGTGGACATTATAGTATATCAAGGACCGCTATTAGACATCTTCAAGCCCAATACAAATATAATGTTTTGTAAGAAACAGGCAGTGATTATCAGAAAAATTTGTGTTATATGGATACGTTCAGTGTACTTACAAAGTTATAGGCAGGAAAGTAAAATCCAGCTTTGCACACCCACAGGGAGCTTACATAACAAAGTACACACAGGAAAGCAGCCAGGTACAGAATTTGTCCTTTCAAAGAAAATACTTGCTGCAGCATGGAATCACATGGTTGGGTGGGATCTGAGCCCACAGCTGAATCAGAGCACAAGAATATAGAGCGAAAGGGACTACATTTCCCAGTCTGCTTTGCAACAAAGGAACCCCAGAGTATTATTATTATTGTTTATTTGTAACACGCAAACATATTCTGTATTGCTCAGTATGATGCAAATGTATCAGCTAACCTCTGCTTTCTCCTGATTGGCCAAAACGAATTATGAATTTTATGCTAATCTTAGCAGGGATTTTCAGGGGTGTCAACTAACAAAAGCCTCAGCTTGCAAACTGAAAATATTTAGCAAAGGCTGAGTTTGTAAATGTTTTTTTTTAATGCAATTAATGTTTGCATACACTACTAATTCTCCTCTATCAGATGCCCTCATAATCCAGGAAACTTTGATGTGCATTTAAGCCTTATCGTAGGTTACGCAACAATATGTCGTTTTCATTAAAGTGAACAGAGAAACTTGTCAAAGTAACATACTACGGCTGAAGAAACTAGTGATGAAGGGAAAGGGTTAACCCATCTGTATAGTAGTGAACTATCTTAATTTGCTACTTTTATTAAATTAGTGTTTCCTAGAGTTAGGAATTATGGCTCCTCCTTGTATCCTTTTTAACTTATTTTTACACATCAAAATGTGAAAACAAATGTACTTTTTTTTTACTATATATATATATATATATATATATATATATATATATATATATATATAAATATATATATATATATATATATATATATATATATATATATAAATATATGTATATATATACACACACATATATCATATATCCCCTTCTGGATTAATACCTTGTCATTGTGAAGGAACTTGTGTACCTCAATGAAGCTGTGAGCTATACCATGTAGGTCACCCAAGATGGACAGGTTATAGCAGATAAGTAAGACAAATCACGGTCCACTGGAGAAGGAACTGGTAACCCACTCTAGTATCTTTGCCATGAAAACCTTATGATGAAGCACAACCAGGCCCAATGATTGTGCCTGGTGTGTTGTGGTTCAAAGGGTCATTGAGAGTAGGACGTGACTAAACGATATAACATATATATATATATATATATATATATATATATATATATATATATATAAAATAGATAGTAAATTTGTGTTCACATTTGAACGTCTAAAACAAGTTATAAATGTTTTCTGAGAAACACAGTTATTACACTGCATTCTGGGAACCTGGGCAGGGTCATGCAAATTTGCCCACAAAGGGTTCTCTTTTGTAATCAAATACAGTTTTAAGCAAAGTTCAGGATGGATTATACACAAGCTAGGAATCCTACCCATGTAGAGCTGTTTCAAGGTTACTGCCTCTCATCAGCGTGAGGTCGGTTCCTTAGATTGTGTAGTAGATTTTTTTGAAGAAGTAGCTTACCACAACAATCATTTAACTTGGTGGGCAAAAGAGTGACAAAAGCCTCCATCATACAGTAGTACAGTAAATAAATAGTACATGTGTTCACACTTGAATGTCTAAAACAAGTTAAAAAAAAAACTTGTTTCCCGCTCAATATATATTGTCACAACCCGCTCTTCATTGGGCAGGTTTGAAAAGGCCATTGGACCAGTCCTACACGCAGGTTGTACAGGTTCCTTATCCCCAAACACAGGATAGCTGATCTGGAGGCTATGGCAAGTTTCCTCCCCTCTAAATAAAACTCACCAGGCATATGTATCCCAAACAGAGCATACATTTTATTTTGTAGTACAAAGTTTTTGCACCAATCACTAATGGGATACTTCCCTTTGTAAACACACGTTTGACACCTTTTGCATCTTTTTAACTTCTGCACGTGGGCTAGGTCTGTTTCCATGGACCTGGCAACAGCCTCTCTCCTTCTCCACCTAGGTGCCGAGGGGTCTATGTCCCCAGCTATCTGTCACCTCCGGGCAGGATTTTGGCACAGTATGGGTAGGTTAGGTAGTTTAACTGTTGGAAACGAACAGCGCTATTAAATTTGAAGCCTGTAGCGGCATCGGCACACCTGCAAAGGCTGAAGGCTTGAAATTCATCTGCTTTAAAGAGATATTAAATTTAAAGATGCCGCGAGTTACAGGCCAGAGTAGCAAGCCTGTAAATCCTTTCCACACACGCAAGCTGTTATGGGTCTGGCCGAGCCGCGATCAGTCAACACTATCCAATTGCGGTATAACCTAGTGCGAAAACAGGCCTCTCATCCAATAGAAAGCGGTCCATCCAAAGATAATTGACAGAGGGAGATTATAAATTTGCGTTCCACCCATGAATTGGCTGTGTTGTATTTCCTTTCGAAGTAGCATGCAGGTCCCGGAGTTGGTGGTTTGTTAGAGTCAGAGAGTAGGAGAGTTTGGAGATAAGTATTTTGCGGTTTTGTTTTTTTATATTCTATTACATACGATTTTACGCTTAATCCTTGATTACACATATTTACAAATTACACATAATTGCAATACAGATAATTTAAACAACACACATAGAGACACATAGTTGTGTCACTCCATACACCCCCCCTCATCCCATCTTCCACACCCCATCCCCCAAGCTTTTTCCCCCCCATCCTACATATACAGAAACACTTATTTTTATTTGTTCTTATTTTCTTTTTGGGATTATAATGGAGGGTGGAGAGAGGACTGGAGATGTGGGGAGGAGGAGAAGAGGAGAGGCGAGGAGGAGAGAGAGGTGGAGGAGTGGTGGAGGAGTGGTGGAGGAGGAGGCGGCGGAGGAGACAGAGGAGGAGAAGAAGGAGGAGGATGGCAGTGTAGAGGTGTGTGGTGGCAGGGTGGCCCTAGCACCAGACACACTTAGGAGAGTGACAGAGGGGAATTGGCCTGATCCCAGAGGGGATGGTAGCTCGGGGAAGAGACAGGCCTCAGGGACAGATCTGGGAGGCAAGGGTACCCATCCACGGTCCGGAGGGCAAGAGGCTAAGGGCAAACACAGGGCCCACAATTACTCAGACCTGGAGAATGTGGTCCTCCTCGGTGCTATTCGTGGCTGCCCCCTGATTCTTGCAAGGGGGAGCGAAGTTAGGCCAGGGCCTAGGGCTTAGGCATGGAAGGAGGTAGTGGCTGAGGTTGCAGCGGTAGGCACAGTGCCAAGGGATGTGAGCTCAAGCACCGGTTTGATGACATCAGGGCCAAGGTGAGGAGGATGATGGCCAAGGAGGAGAAGAATTTGACTGTGACCTATAATGAGTGAGAAAGGGTCGCCAAGGACCTTCTGAGACAGTTGCCTGCCGCTGGAGCTTCAGGCCCGGTGGCACAGAAAGACCCAGCCTCCATGTCAGGTGAATATTACATACACCAACGTGCCACCACATGTGCATCACACACACTACACATGTACATGATGACCAACAAGGACACTGACATGTCAGTTCCATGGAAGTAATAAGGTATAGATGGATGCTTCATTAAATCCATGAAGCTGACAAATCACTGTCATTCCTGGGCACAACAACAGTAATCCAGCAATAAAGAGTCCATTTATTGGTGTGCCCACTATACAGTTACAGAACACAGCCGGAATCAAGATAGTGTTATGAGCCAAGAACGATCAAGACCATGAACCAAAGAATAGATCACATCTAGCAAATGATAGCTATCTGAGTTACATAGTTACATAGTAATTAAGGTTGAAAAAAGACTTTCAGTACATCAAGTTCAACCTTTTAAGATCTCCTCTGATCTGCAATATGAGGATTAGTTATTAATTGATTAGTTGTTAATTGTTAATTAATTATTAATCAACATTTTTTTTAAATTAGTAATTAATCCAGAGGAAGGCAAACAGAAAAAAACCCAAGTGAAACTTAGTCAATCGTCTCAAAGGGGAAAAAAATGAATTCCTTCCTCACCCCAGATACTGGCGATCAGTTGCAATTAGGTGTATCATCCAGGTTCAAGCCTAGGTGTCAGATAGTTAGGAATGCACACAAAACAATGTATTACTCATCATACTAATGACATATATCTCTCTTTTATCTCTTTCAGCATCAAGGAGGTCTAAGTCCAGTGGTGACCCAGAGGCGGGGGCATTGGCTCCATCGGAGAAGGAAGTGGAGAAGCAAGCTGGCCCAGCAAGAACCGGAGCAGGGGGACGAGGAAGGAAGAGGACCCTAGGGCCCTGGCTCGGAGGAGGTGGATGTAATATGGTTGGTGGGGTCACCATCCGGCCCTCCGGCCACAATGCCGGTATTCAACCCCACTATCCACTCCTCCAGAGACTGAGGCTGTCGCCAGGGCCTTCCAACTGGAGTTATGCCAGCAGCCAGCCCCCACCTCCTCCTCCCCACAGTAGTGCACTGGACTGGCTGCTACCACCACCACCGGGCCCAACCACACCACCACCCATTCTGCAACACCCTCCACATGGGCCCCAGACCCTCCCCACTCACACTCCACTACCTCCTCACCAGGCCATGCCCAGGCGCCCCCACCACCACCACCAGCAGGGAGATGGCGGACGGCCATGGGAGATGTAGCCCCTGTGCCTAGGAGAAGGAGCACATAGAGGCTGCGCATATATTTGTGCCTTCACAACAGCACTCCTCAGTGGCAATCTATTGGTCACAATGTTAACCTAATCTAGCCTGGCTACAGAGTCTTGGATCTTGGCCTATGTAAAGGTGATATTTTCTATGCAGATGGCTACCTCCCATCACTTGGTCCATGATCCTCTTCTCTGTGGACACCAAGTTTTCTTTTGAACATGTCACCAATTGATGGTCACTGAGGAATGCTGTTGAGAAGAGATCCTGCAGTCCCTATGATTTTTAAGGTCTTATTGTGTAGGTTTTGTCTTTTTTTTCAGTTTTTTGTTTTAGGTACAATTCAGGTCCATGAAGGCATTTTCTGCATCTGCAAGCATTGTGAAGGAAAGGTATGAGGTGTAAGGTTTTCCCAGTGCATCTCAGGTAGACACTCCTTCAATGACAGCCTCCCCTTAACATGCAGCTCCCACGATCTCTCCCACAATCTTAAAGCTATAATATAGCCAGATATCTAAGACATGATTGTTGTTTGCTGAAATGTAGACTAATACTGCTATGGCAGTGGACTTGCAAAGTCTCACAATGGCATGTTAATGACAGCCAGCATTAATAAATGCACTAGTGAAGCTTGCGATCCTGACCTCAATATCAGTATTTGAACAGATCCTTGGATCTGATGTAAGTAACAGTAAATCTGGCTGCTGACCTTTGTGTCCTCCATCTTTTAATGGGTATTTTCACATATTGCTGATTATCCAGAGACCTAGCTAATAGTAATGCTTGCAAAAGGGGATCAGGTTAGTTGCTATATTGTTACTGTTACAGTATTTAGCACTGTACTGTACATGCATGTAGATTAGTTTTTTTATCCTCCTCCGTCTTTTTTTTAGTTGACCACTTTTTCTCAGATTTTGGTTTTGTCACCACATTGTATGTGTGAAACTGGATTTCAGGTTGAATCATTTGTTTAATTGAGCCAATCTAGACAAGTTGTTAGTGATATGCTCATTAATGGTTTCTTCAATTAAACAGAGTGATTTGTGATGATTATTTTTTTTCAGCAGATTCCGGCTGCAGTGGTGTAGTGACCACATGGGACCCTGGTAGGTGCTATGCATCATGCTTATTCTAGACTATGACATTGCCCCCTGTAGGTATCCTCTTTTTCCCCCAAGCCTCTTGCTCTCCCGGGATCCGCCCAAACCACACCCATGATATTTATGCACAGACTTGTCTATTTCTGAATGTGCTCTGTGTATGGAATAAAGCTTTGTTATACTGTTCTAACCATGTCAGTGTGTTTTCAATGGTTGGGGGTATGGGAGATCCACATACATCACATATGTGTCACATTCGAATATATGTAAACTAATGAGCCCTAGTTAGAACGTAATAGATCAATACATATAACAATAATAATAGTCATAATAGCATTAGATATCATATAATAATATATATGATATATAATAACATAAAGGGTTAATACACTTGCAAATGTCCAATTAGTGATATTGTAGAGTATCAACATTTCCCTTACGGCCTGATAGCGATCAGAACTCTTCCAGCCGTGAAAGATCAAAGGCTTGGAGGGGCATTAACTTGCAATGATAACCATCACAAGGAATCAGAGGCCAGATCCTGTAACCTGACCCCAATTGAATAGCAAAATAACTTACAGCCTCCCTTACGGAAGCATGGATCTCTCAATGCCTTAATTAAATGAGGCTCAATTTGCCTACAAAACAATTGCTGATCCAATATGAATTATCTCCAGACTTCTATCCCCTTTAATGTTCAAGCCTATTATTTCTGTGTTTGCATTTGTCTATTATTCTCGATGAGGATCTCATTGATTGGTTAACGTGGGTTGTGTAAATAAGTCGTCCTTTTCTATTGGCTGTTTCTAACTCGGGAGTTACGGCCTTACTTAATTGTTTCCTTAATCAGGCTCTGAAATGCTACTTACGATATCATGGTAAACAGATTTGGCTTTCGGGACGTAACTTGCGGGCTAAATCAATTGAATAGCCGTGCAAGTCTAGAACACTGTGGGCCCGCAGCAGGCCCCAAGACATACAGCTTACATCCCTGGAGTTACGGCCTCCGAACTGAATGAGGCTCATAGATTTTGATCCACAATTAAGAAATGGACGCACTCATTGGGCTCTTAAAATGTGCTTACTGAGGGCAATGTATTTTTACAACAAAGGCTGACAAGAAAACCTAATCCTAACTAGCACATCAGAGCAGGTAATAATTGTTCAAGAGATGCTCATTTGCATAATAATACAGCAGAGGCAATGGTGATTGTATCAGGAATGATTCACTTTAGACTAAAATGACTTGTACAATGTGAAGCCCTGTTTTAATGCTCTTAAAAATAACATAAAAACAATTTGAGTCCCTTTAAATAACAAAACATGTTGTTGCCAGTAAAAATCAGACAATTAAAAAAAATCTGTATATGATATTAATCAGTAATGGCTGCAGTAATTAATATAATTCTTCCAATTATAATTGCAAAATTTCAGATTAATTCCATACAATCTAAACAACCAACTGATATTATCATAAAATGATTTATTTAATAGGAATTGATAAAAAGGAAAAAAATAAACATATCCTCTGCATATTCATTCATCTGGAAATATTTGGTATTAAAATTACAAAATTAATGATTTAGAGGAGACGTAGTCAATAAGGAGTCTGGATCTGAATCAGGACCTCTGGCATGATTGTTCTATACATCTATATTATTATTCCTTTTCTTTTTATATATTTCTATCATAAAGCTCCACATCCTTAATTAAGCTACAATTGTAGATATCCTTCAATAAGTAAATATCTTTCCTATGCCCTTCACAATGCCATTACATTAAAATATTTGTATGAGTAAATTAAACAAAAAAACTTTGGGTTCCGGAGGTTGATTTTATTTTTTATAAATACATTTAGATCTCAATTGATTTTGCAAAAAATCACTATCCCTGGTTTAGAGCAAGAGCTTTAACCTAATGTATAGAAATACTGACGAAAAATGTATTTCATAAAGTAACATTAAATGATGGGGAGAAAAAAAACAACCCAAACTAAGGATATTTTTTCCATGCTGATAATATATACTCACAAGAGAGAACGAAAAGTTGTTAAAGATGTGGACTACCAAAGCATAGAAATGTCAACACAAACATACAACAATTTAAGTGAGCATTGCCCCTTACAATAAAAACAAAAAACGGCATATCTGAACATACTGTTGCTGCTGTTCAGACCTCATAAGGCTCTTTTTTTCCTCTTTTTTCTATAATATTTCAGTGAGAGCAGGTGAAAATATCACCCAACCTGTCTCATTGTAATATATTATTTACATTTTTTTTTTTAATTCGCTAAATATTCTTTTAAATGTATTAAATATTTTTGTTGGGGTTAGAGTGGCCCTTTATATTTAAAAAATACCACTACCAAAAACTAAAAGCAACAACATTTTTTATAGTGCCGTTAATAGAGCAAATACCTTGACTTCCCTATTGTCCAAACCACTTCCAATGACAAAATGTACCTCAGACATGTGGGAGAAGGGTAAATAGTTGGTGTTTCATTAATGTTAGATATTTATTTTCTGAATTGGGTTGACTTTTTTCTCCTGAAAATGAAGTAGGAGGAGATCTTTGCTTCTACTCGCTAAGTATTATCATACCCATTACCATTTCCCTACTATTCTTATTTGTCTAATTTGATAATTTAATATTACAGCATTTTATCATTATTATTTATTTTTTGTGGTTTATAGATGTTCCTAAAATATCCATGTACATAGACAAAGAAGTACTCAATTTGCAAATAAGTTCATCCCAAACTCAGTAAAGACTACAGAAATAAATTTAAAAGGTTTATATCTATAGAAAATGGTGTGCAAATAATAATCTTTATTGGCTAAATGGGATTATATTTCATAACTGAAAAAGTTAAGTGTTATTAGAGTTATATAATTTCAGTACTAACATTTGTTGTATTATACATACCAGGAAGATTAAATAAATTCACAGAGATAAATTATTTATCCCAAAACTAGATTTTCTATAAAAATAAATAATTAATTATAAAAATAAGCAAAAAAACAGCAAAAAACTCTGGCAAATTAAATGATAGAAGGTATGCCTTCATATAGAAAAATGTTATTTCACTCATATTGCAATAAAATAAATCCAACTGAAATGGCATTCCTTAATGTAGTGAATAATTGAAGAATTAAACTAAATTTAATTGAAAGTAGTTTATAGATATTTAATCCACTGGCAAATTAGGGAGTGCCACTTCAGTCGGTTTAATTTTCTTTGTTATACAGTGGACCCTCGGTTCTCGACTTTCTCGGAACTCGACAATTTCATAACTTGAAGCATCTCAATGATAAAACATTTTCTCAAACTTGACTCTTGCTCTGAAATTAACTTGACCGCACCACCCCAATTCCTGTCTCTCAAGAAGTGGAATAAAGTTTTGTAGTGTGGCATAGTGTTGTACGTGCCTGCAAGAGCCCAGGAGCAGTCTGTGCCTATAAGAATCAAAGTACAGTCTGTGTCTACAAGGATCAAAATGCAGCCTGTGCCTTTAAGAATCAAAGTGTAGACTGTGCCTATAAGAAATAAAGGGCAGCCTATGTCTACAAGAATCAAAGTGCAGCCTATGCCTATAACAATCAAAGTGCAGTCTGTTCCTATAAGAATCAAAGTGCAGACTATCCCTATAAGAACCAAAGTGTAGCCTGTGCTTAGAAACAACAAATTGAAGCCTGTGCCTATAAGAATCAAAGTGTAGATTGTACATATCAGGACCAACATGTAGACTGTGCCTATAAGAACCAAAGTGCAGCCTGTGCCTATAATGACCAAAGTGTATACTTGGCAGAGACCTATACATCCCTACATTAAAAATGAATCACACCTGAGATGCTCGTCTTACATCCCCCAAATCATGAAGCACCACATAATAAAGACATGGAGATACTCTCCTGGAAATAACACCAAAGTGTAGACTGTGCCTATAACAACCAGAGTAGTTTGTGCTTACAAGAAATAAGATGTAGCTTGTGCTTACATCATGAGTTTGAAGACGGCTAGTGATACCACTCAGCAGAAAAGAAAAATACTGAGAGCCTCCATAGTCCAAAACAAAAGAGATAATAGAGAAGGATGAGCATGGTAGCCACGTGCCTGATCTTGCTGCTGAGTACAAAATGCCTAGATCAATGATCTCTACAATAATGAAAAATAAAGAAACTATTAAAGGAGCCAATGTGGCTAGAGGTGTGAAGGTTTTATGTATGCAAAGGTCACAGACATTGGAGGACCTGGATAAATTGTTGTACATTTTGTTTAACAAAAAACAATGGATGTATTTTCCAGGGACTAATATTTGAGAAAGCAAAACAATTGCATGTCGATCTTTTAAAACATAAACCTACAACAAGTGGTGAGAGCATTGAGAATTTTAAACAGAGAACTGGCATTCACAGTGTGGTAAGGCATGGAGATTCAGCTTGTGCCGACAAAGAAGCTGCCGAAACCTCTGTCAGAGAGCTTAGAGACTATGTAGAGGCTGAGGCTTTTGTACCCCAACAAATCTTTAACAGTGACAAGACTGGTTTATTTTGGAAGAAAATGCTTAACAGAATCTACATCACTGAAAAAGAGAGGACATTGTCAGGGCACAGGTCAGTGAAGGACAGGCTATCTCAGAAGGTGTGTGGGAATGTTAGTGGAGATTTAAAAATTAAGCCTCTACTAGTCTGTCACAGTGTGAACCCCAGCGTTTTTAAAAGAGAAAATGTGATAAAAAGTAAGTTAAGTGTAATGTTGCTGGAGGACTTTAATTTTATAACTGATAAGTTCTTGCCCCCTAACACAACTCCTCTGATCCAGCCCATGGGCCAGCAGGTCATCTCAAACATTATGAAATGGTATACTAAGGTCCTCTTCCAGAGGGGTTTTGAGGTGGCCTCAGATACTAAGTTGACACAGAGAGAGTTCTGGAAGGACCATTTCAATGTCCTACACTGATTTATTCTGATAGATAAGGCTTGGAGTGCAGTCTCTTACAAGACCGTGAACTATGGCTTGAGGAAATAGTGGTCAGAAGCTGCATAACTACATTTTCCCTTTTCTGCAGTCTTTGGAGGGTAATCGAAGGGGTAACATTGGTAGTCAGTTTTGTGAATAGAGAACGTATCTGTTAACTGTCCCATGCCTCCACCAAAATCTTCAGTGACATCATGCACACAGTGACGTGATATGCATGCTCAAAAGATTTCACGTAAACATGTGACTAGTACAGAAAGGGGAGGGGTTTATAAGTGTTTTATTTTTTTTCCATTTTTTTTATACAACCTGTGCTAATCAGTCCTTGAATTCTTCAGGGAAGGGGGAACTCACCAGTAGCTCAATACATATTTTTAGCCCTGGGAGTCCAGGCTAGCCAACGTGTCATTTTAGTGTTCTTGGCACTCTGGTGGTTAAACAAAATGTATATTTTTCAAGATAAGTTTCAGGACTTTTTATGGCTTTGTTTCAAGCAAAAAAAATCTTACATTTCATAAAAATAATATACATAAAATTTAAAACATTTCACAATTATGATAAAAATGATGATACAATATGCCTGTTTACTACAAAATGGACAAATAGAAGGTTATGAGTTTTTAAATAACATATATCAAAATGCTATTTATCAACTATGCTATATTTATGTTAAGTTGTATATATAGGTAGGGAGCTGACTGTAGAACACTCTTTTGTACAGATAATTCCCATAACTATACTGGGACAACAGAGTTTTCTGGGCAAAGCTGGGAAATGCATGTACAAAGTACATAGAGGCATTGTATATCTAAAGACCCATACTGAACAGCCATATAGTAATGCATACAATAGCTGTACATTGCCCATAGTGCACAAGAAGAGGTCAGCACTGCTCTCAATGCATGCAGACATCAGCACTAGTGGAGGTATATAAAGACCATCCATTCTGTCCTTTTAACAGCACAGATCCCTTCAGTGTACCAGTGACATACTCAGAATGGGGAAAGTGAGTACATGAACTCTAATGTTTGAGTGTGATGAAATGTTATAAACTGTATTTTTTTTAGTCTGCTTTAAAACTATAATGAAAAACTGATCTGTAGAACCTTATCAAAAGCAATATCAATACATGAATACAATAACAAATATTGCATTCTATACAATGTTTAAGTATAGATTAATACAACCTAAATAGGATAGATGTATACATAAGCACAACATTTCCAAAGAAAAATATTACAATGACAATTTTGTCTTTCTACTTTTTGTCCATAGATTATCTTCTACGAGGACAGAAACTTTCAGGGCCGTCACTATGACTGTAGCTCTGAATGTCCTGACATGTCCTCATATTTCAGCCGCTGCAACTCCATCAGGGTGGAAAGTGGAAACTGGATACTCTATGAGCAATCCAACTACAGAGGGCACCAGTACTACCTTAGCAAAGGGGAATACCCTAACTTCCAGCAATGGATGGGTTATAATGACTCCATTAGATCTTGCCGTCTGAGTCCCCAGGTAAATAACATTTAATATGGATTTCTTTCTCAGAATTATAAATAAAAACATATTGCACTAGGTACAGCTGACATGGAGTTTACCCTTGGTTTAACTGATGTTGAAGAGGCTTCTCAAGTTATGCTAAGCTAATTTAGTGGTCTGTAAGTAAGCACCAAAACAAAACATCACATTATAAGCATGGAGCAATATTTAAAAATTACTATACTAATTGCTTTTTAAACAGCTTCGTTCATCAGTCAAAATTAAATTTAAATAAAATGAAATAATGTCTCCTCTTCTGTGATAACTCACATGTTTACTTCTTTTTAAAGCATCATGGTTCATTCAGAATGAGGATCTATGAGAAAGAAGACTTCAGAGGTCAGATGATGGAGTTCACTGAAGATTGTCCTAATGTCCATGAGCGATTTCGATTCCATGATATCCACTCCTGCAATGTGTCAGATGGTTACTGGATGTTCTATGAGGAGCCCAACTACAGAGGGCGCCAGTACTACCTGAGACCTGGAGAGTATAGGAGATACACTGACTGGGGTGCCATAAACTCCAGAATTGGCTCTTTCAGACGAGTGCATCATTTATTTTAAACTAGTGGTTTATCTTTTAAACTAACATTATTTTCTTCTTGAAATAAAATTATTGGAAAACTATCCAAGTGTTATATGTGTGTTACTTTAGTTTATTATACTGCAAAGGTGTTAATAAAAATCAATAAAATGTTCTATATTTAGTGATAATTATAAAGATAAACCAATCTAAAAGTAGACATTATGGTATACCAAGGACCGCTATTAGACATGTTAAGGTCCAGTAAAAATGTAATGGCCAGAACATACCAACCTGATGTATACCCATTTCCCTCATCTCCCATAGCCTGCCTTTATGTACATACAGATAGGTTAAAGATCTATATAAGTTTCCTGGGTTTCAAATGTTTGGTAAGAAACAGGCAGTGATTATCAGAAAAAATATGTGTTATATAGATACATTCAGTGTACTTACAAAGTTATTGGCAGGAAAGTAAAATCCAGCTTTGCACACCGACAGGGAGCTTACATAACCAAGTACACGCAGGAAAGCAGCCAGGTACAGAGTTTGACCTTTCAAAGGAAGTACTTGCTGCAGGATGCAATGACATGTTTGGATGAGGTCTGAGTTCACAGCTGAATCAGTGCACAAGGATATAGAGAGAAAGAGACTACATATCCCAGTCTGCTTTTTAACACAACAACCCGAGAGTATTATTATTATTATTGTTTATTGGTAACACACCAACATATTTTGTATCGCTCAGTATGATGCAAATGTATCAGCTAACCTCTGCTTTCTCCTGATTGGCCAAAACGAATTTTGAATTTAATGCTAATCTTAGCAGGGATTTTCAGGGGTGTCAACTAACAAAAGTCTCAGCTTGCAAACTGAAAATATTTAGCAAAGGGTGAGTTTGTAAATGTTTATTTTGGTATTTTGTCATGCAAAAAATGTTTTGCACACACTACTGATTCTCCTCTATCAGATGCATTCATAATCCAGGAAAATTAGATATGCCTTTAAGCCTTATCATAGGTTACTCTACAATATCTCTTTTTCAAACTTGTCAATAATATACCACGGCTGAAGAAACTATGACGAGTGATGAAGGAAAAGGGTTAACCCATCTGTATAGTAGTGAACTATCTTAATTTGCTTCTTTTATTAAATCAGTGTTTCCTAAAGTTAGGAATTATAGCTCTTCCTTGTATCCTTTTTAACAATTTTTTAGACATCATAATGTGAAATCAAATGTACTATTTGTTTACTATATATATATATATATATATATATATATATATATATATATATATATATATATACACATATATCCCCCCTTCTGTATTAATACGTTGTCATGGTGAAGGAGCTTGTGTACCTCAATAAAGCAGTGAGCTATACCATGTAGGTCACCCAAGATGCGCAGGTAACCCACTTTATTATCTTTGCCATGAAAGCACAACCAGACGCAATGATTGTGCCTGATGTGCTGGGGTCCAAAGGGTCATGGAGAGTCGGACATGACTAAACTACATAACATATATATATATATATATATATATATATATATATACAATGGGGGTAAAAAGTATTTGATCCCTTCTGATTTTGAATGTTTGGCTACGGACAAAGAAATGATCAGTCTATAATTTTAATGGTAGGTGTATTTTAACAGTGAGAGACAGAATAATAAAAAAAACAAAAAAAACAACAGAAACTCATGTTATAAATTGATTTGCAGGTCAATGAGGGAAATAAGCATTTGACCCCTTTGTCTTTGTACTTGGTGGCAAAACCCCTGTTGGCAATCACAGAGGTCAGATGTTTTTTTGTAGTTGGCCACCAGATTTGCATCTCAGGAGGGATTTTGTGCCACTCCTTTGTAGATCCTTTCCAAGGGTCTCATTCTATTAACGGAGGTAAAATTTCCGCAAAGATGCGATTCCTTGCGTCCATCTTCCGGCCCCGTGTAGAGCTACTGCAACCCTGCTATTCAAATGGACGGCGCCGCAAGGATATACCCCTTACGGACGGCCGCACATCATGCAAACGGCAAGCGTTTTCCTGCGCCCGTAAATCTTGTTTTCCGGCCGCAAAGTCAGAAAACTGTAAATGCAAATATAAATTCAAGATGGCACTGTAAAGCTCCGTAAATGCTAGGCATCATAATGGGGGACATGAGGATTAATAGCTACACCCTCTCAAGCTTGAACATCGCCCAAATCCGATATATCATTTACGGTTTATTTTCCGTCCCGTAGTCCCGCGGGCTCGTCCTTGTTAAAACCTGTATGGGTTCGGAGGTTGAGGGCTGCAAACAAAGCATTGTAGAAGCCAACATATATTCAATCCAGCACTGCAAAGCACTGTAAATGATGGGGAACATAATGGGGGGCATGATTATTAATAGCAAAACATTCTCAAGCTTGCACATCACCAAATTGTACTTTTATTTTAAAATCCGTCCAAGTCCCATGGACTTCAATGATCAAGCCCGTAGCTCGTTTATTCAAGCCCGTAGCTCCTTATTCAAGCCCGTGCGGGCTTGCATGATAAATAAAACACGAAGATTGAACATGAAGTTAAATATCTTTATTTGCGGATTTGAGAGTAGGGGAATGTTGAGCTATTAATTCTAAAACCAAACATCACTTTCATGTTTAATAAAAGTACAGGATGGCTTTTCTATGCTACGACTTGTAAGTAAGCCCTTTACGACCCGTGGGTCTATTTTACCCATTTACGGACTTGACGGAGGCTAACCCCGCAGCCTTTGCGGGTCTGAGGTGCTCCAAGCCCTTGGGACTTTGCCTACGGACATTTGACATGAATTAAACTAAAAATGATTTTCAGATTTGAGTGTAGGGGAATGTTGTGCTATGAATGCTAACACCTCCAATCACTTTATCGTCTCATCAAAGTGCAGGATGGCTTTATTATGTGCTTAATTGGTGCTAGCGGGACCTTTTCGGTGCAAGTAAGCTGCTGCTCGGTTTTAGATAATTACGGCCATGACGAGAGGGTTTACATAGCATTTGAATAGCAACCGTGCCTTTCTTGCGGCCGAAACTCTTGCGGCCGTGTAAGATCAAAGGCTTTCCTGCGGCGCGTGCGACCGCAAGGGATAACAGGGCGCCGGCTGCAAGCCTGCCGGAGCCCTCGGCCACAAGGGAATAGAATAGGCAAATAGCCTGCGGCGGGTCCTTGCGGCCACGCATCTCCTACGGCCGTTAATAGAATGAGGCCCCAAGTCATTAAGGTTTCGAGGCTGATGTCTGGCAACTTGAACCTTCAGCTGCCTCCACAGATTTTCTATAGGATTAAGGTCTGGAGACTGGCTAGGCCACTCTAGGACATTGATGTGCTTCTTCTTGAGCCACTTCTTTGTTGCCTTGGCTGTGTGTTTTGGGTCATTGTCATGCTGGATTACCCATCCACGACCCATTTTCAATGCCCTGGCTGAGGGAAGGAGGTTCCAGTCCATCTTCCCTGTGATGCGGTGCAGTTGTCCTGTCCCCTTAGCAGAAAAACACCCCCAAAGCATAATGTTTCCACCTCCATGTTTGACGTTTTTGGATGGTGTTCTTGGGGGTTATAGGCAGCATTCCTCCTCATCCAAACATGGCGAGTTGAGTTGATGCCAAAGAGCTCAATTTTGGTCTCATCTGACCACAACACTTTCACTGAGTTCTCCTCTGAATCATTCAGAAGTTCATTGGTAACCTTCAGATGGGCCTGTACATGTGCTTTCTTGAGCAGGGGGACCTTGCGGACTCTGCAGGATTTCAGTCCTTCACCGCGCAGTGTGTTAACAATTGTTTTCTTGGTGACTATGGTCCCAGCTACCTTGAGATCATTAACAAGATCCTCCTGTGTAGTTTGAGCTGATTCCTCATCATTTTCATGATCATTGAAACTCCACGAGGTGAGATCTTGCATGGAGCACCATACCGACGGACCCTGGCAGTTATTTTGTATTTCTTCCATTTGCGAATAATCGCACCAACTGTTGTCACCTTCACACCAAGCTGGTTGGCAATGGTCTTGTAGCCCATTCCAGCCTTGTGTAGGTCTACAATCTTGTCCCTGACATCCTTGGACAGCTCTTTGGTCTTGGCCATGGTGGAGAGTTTGGAATCTGATTGATTGGTTGCTTCTATGGACACTTGTCTTTTATACAGGTAAAGAGCTGAGATTAGGAGCACTTCCTGTTTAAAAGACAGCTAGGAGCCAGAAATCTTGCTGATTGATAGGGGATCAGACACTTATTTCACTCATTGACCTGCAAATCAATTTATATATTTTTTGACATGCATTTTTCCTGTTTGTTTTTTTTGTTATTCTAATACACCTACCATTAAAATTATATACTGTTATTTCTTTGTGATACGGGAGGGTGATTGATGTAAGATGATAATGTGAAGACAATAGGCCCCAGCAAAGGAGGTGTCTGTATGTTGAATGTTCACTTAAGACATGTGAACCTATGCAGCTGATATTACATCTTGCAATGCCCACTTAGACAATAGCAAGAGACCAGAAGTGTAGCAAGCATAGATATTGTTTAATATTTGCATTTTATTACCGTATTTTTCGCCGTATAAGACGCACTTTTTCTTCCCCAAAACTGGGGGAGGAAAGTTGGTGCGTCTTATACGGCGAATATACCTTTTCAAACTGCCTCTGTCCTCTTGATCTCACCCCAGCGCTTCCTACCAGCATCGCGTCGGCCGGTGCGTCCTAGTGACGTCACACACGCAACGCTGCAGTACACTAGGAGTGCTGGTAGGAAGCGCTGGGGTGAGATCAAGATGGCAGAGATCAGAAGAAAGGTGAGGATCAGGAGAGTCAGGGAGGGTCAAGGAGGGTCAAGGGCTCCCAAATGCTGCAGTATATGTATGTGTATGTGTGCATGTATGTGCATGTATGTGTGTGCATGTATGTGTGTGCGTGTATGTGTGTTCGTGTATGTGTGTGCGTGTATGTGTGTGCGTGCATGTATGTGCGTGTATGTATGTGTGTGTATGTATGTGTGTGTATGTATGTGTGTGTATGTGTATGTGTGTATGTGTATATATGTATGTATGTGTATGTATGTGTATCTATATATATTTTTGTACTACTGTACTTTGTACGGTGGAGGGCTTCTATCACTCTTAGCCCACCATATGTGAAATAATTGCTGTATAGAAATATATATATATATATATATATATTTGTGTGTGATGTAGGTGTGTAACTGTGTGTAAAGTGTATTTGTGTTTGATTCAGATTTTTTTTCTTCTGGTTTTCCTCCTCTAAAAACTAGGTGCGTCTTATCTGCCGGTGCGGTGCGTCTTATAGGGCGAAAAATACGGTAATTACTATAAATGTTAGGGAATATAATACTTCAAGAAATGTTGGTAAATGAGATTATTTTTACAGATTTTATAAAAGACACAAATCACATTTGCATTGTAAATATGTATAAAAATCAATTTAAACACATCCGTTTGTAATTCATTTTTATTTCAGTAGAGTATTAATTCATAATATCATAACTGCACATTAGTTAAGTCAAAGTAACCAGGACTTTAATCAAGTTACCCTAAATCAAGGAAGAGGGTAACATAAGGGGATTGGTAGTACTAGATTAAAAAAATAGCTAGTAAGATTATGAGAATGATATTTTTCTAGCTATAAAATGTATAACAAGTAGTGATGTCGCGAACATCAAATTTTGGGTTTGCGAACAGCGGACGCGAACTTCATCAAATGTTCGCGAACGGCGAACATCGGCGAACCGCCATAGACTTCAATGGGCAGGCGAATTTCAAAACCCACAGGGACTCTTTCTGGCCACAATAGTGATGGGAAAGTTGTTTCAAGGGGACTAACACCTGGACTGTGGCATGCCGGAGGGGAATCCATGGCAAAACTCGCACGAAAAATTACATAGTTGATGCAGAGTCTGGTTTTAAGCCATAAAGGGCATAAATCACCTAACATTCCTAAATTGTTTGGAATAACATGCTTTAAAACATCAGGTATGATGTTGTATCGATCAGGTAGTGTAAGGGTTACACCCGCTTCACAGTAACAGACCAATCTCCCCGTTTAATGCACCGCAAACAACTGCAAACAGTCCATTTGAACAACCTCAAACTCCCGATTTGCACAAGGTTGGATACCAAGCTAGCCATGTCCCGTTCCTTGTCCTCACTGATGTCATTGAAGGTCTCTTCCTCCACCCAGCCACCAAGGGTCCCCGAAAGGTGACAACAAGCCCCCTGGGACGCATGCTGTTTTGGTCTTCCACCTCCTTAAAGCCACCTTTCTCCTCTGACTCCTCTTCTTCAGACACCCAGAGTCTGGGGGCTTCCACTGCCCAGCATGGAATATTATACAAAGGTCAGAGTCTGGGGGCTTCCACTGCCCAGCATGGAAGATTATACACAGGTCAGAGTCTGGGGGCTTACACTGCCCAGCATGGAAGATTATACACAGGTCAGAGTCTGGGGGCTTCCACTGCCCAGCATAGAAGATTATACACAGGTCAGAGTCTGGGGGCTTCCACTGCCCAGCATGGAAGATTATACACAGGTCAGAGTCTGGGGGCTTCCACTGCCCAGCATGGAATATTATACACAGGTCAGAGTCTGGGTGCTTCCACTGCACAGCATGGAAGATTATACGCGTCGCCTCTGTCCGCGTTATTATAAGGTGTGTACTGTTAAGTAGTACTATTCCTATCGGTTTAATCCCTGTTACGTCGACTATCAGGGGACGTGTATATGGCATGGATTTTTGGAAGCGGGAGATGGAAAAAGATGCTTGGTCGGTCCTCCTACTTCAAATTTGGGGCACTGCGAGTGCAATCTAATTTGCCACCAGATATGAGTGTCACTGTGCACTGGCAAAAGTTGGCAGAGTAGATGCAATAGGCTTCACACACACGCCTGTAGCCAGGCAATTGCTATTCAATCTATTACAGTAATTAAAGTGTTGTTTTATTTCACTGAGCACAATATAAGCTGTTAGGTTTTAGCCTGTCACACACACACGCTGGCAGGCAGGCATATGCAATTAGATTACACAGAAAACAATTATAAAATAAAATAAATGATGTTCTAGCCCTAAAAAGGGCTTTTTGGGTTGCTGTCCTTCAGATGGAAGGCTCTGGAAGGGAGTGTATGCTGCTGATTGGCTGAAATGTGTCTGCTGACTGTGAGGTGCAGGGTCAAAGTTTCCTCAATGATAAAGTATAGGGGGCGAACCGAAAAGCGCATATGTTCGCCGTCCGCTGCGAACGCGAACATGCCAAAATCGCCGCCAATAGTCCGCGGGCGGCCTGTTCGAGACATCACTAATAAGAAGTTTTTGGGGTTATTAAAAGCCCTGTATATTTGTTGAAGTCCATTCTAATGATCTTTTTCTATTAAGAAAGTAAGTAATATATACATGAAAATGTATGATAGAAATATAGATCTCTTTTTTTATTTATGTCTCCATAACCAGTAAGATGGACCAGAAAGAGGTAATTGGAATTAAAAATAGATCAGAATATGAAATAATATCTTTTTGCTAGGTTTCATTTTAAAAAGACACATTTCTACCAACAATTTCCTTAACTATATTTGGGCAATTCTAGCATAAGAACAAAGGTTATATTGCATAAAACATAGTAGATACCAAATAAGAATGATATGTAAAATAGTTATGATAAAAATCTCTCTTTTACTTTCTTTATATCACTCCCTATCCAAACTGTAAAGCTGACCATAAGGAGGTGAAGGAAATTGTAATTACAATATATCTAATGGTATTATAAAATTACATTGTTTTTGGAATTTATGGAAAACAAATGATTATAAGGGTAACAAGGACGTTCATACTAGTAAATCCAATTTCTACCCCAGAACTGTAGGCTGTGTCAAACAAGGTAGTAGTTTCCAAGGAAATCTGTAAAACACAGGTACATGTAAGTACGCTACATCATCCACACCCGCGTACCACATACACATTTGCCGCCATTTTACAACACTACCTTACAAAATGCAGCTACCCTAACGGCTTCCCCTCACGCACGCAGCCTATTTACACTACACACTGCACACATTACTGACACTTACACCTCAGCTCTACAACACTGCAAACCTACAATGTATGCTGCAGCAACATCAAAACAGATTGTCAGCTCTTCAGCACAATGCTTCCTGCATATATTATTTCCAAAAAGGTTAAGTATATTAATTTCTCAATGTATTAATTATTTCATTAGCATCCAAAAACAAATATACACAAAAACAAAAAAAAACACTCTCACAATAAACACAAAACCCATTCACCTTTTGTACTCACAACTTTTACTTTCTTTATATCACTCCCTTACTAATCTGTAAAGGTGACCATAAGGAGGTCAAGGGAATTTGAATTCCAATATATCTAGTTGTATTATACAATGACAATGTTTTTTAGAATTTATGTGAAAGAAAAGGTAAAAAAAAGTAAAAAAATGCATGTTCATAACAGTAAATCCAATTTCTATGCACTGTTTCAAACAAGATAGTAGTTTCTAGGTAAAGCTTTGAAACACAGGTGCATGTAAGTATAATAAATCTAAAATCACATACTCATACAGAACAGTCTCAAACACAATAATGGGCACAATAGCTATAAGTTGACCTTACTACACAGAAAGAGGTCAGCGTTGCTTTCAGTGTTTGCAGACATCAGCACTAGAGGAGGTATATAAAGGCCATCCCTTCTGTCTTTTACCAGCATAGATCCCGTCAGTGTATTAGTGACACTATCAGAATGGGGAAGGTGAGTTATGTTAGTTTAAAAGTTTACTGAGTGGGACTACATGGCATAACCCGTACTGCTATCCTTTTAGGTGAATACAGTAATTATTGACAAGTGATCTGTTGAACCATAATGATAGCAATAACATTAGTGATTAGAAAAGCAGAAATATTGCTTTCCCGATATTATTTAAATACTAGCGACTTGCCCGTCAAAAAATGACGGCAATGAGATGTGTATGTTTGTAAAGTTGTTTAGTTATTAATATACGTATTTGACACTTGTAAGGTTTTAGTTATGATGGAATAAGTACTATTGTGACATGAAACTGTTTATTTTTGTAACATTTTCTTTTCTTGAAGAGTAACTGTTAAAGCGTTTTATAGTAAAAGTATTAACATTTGAATGTAAGAACAGTTGAACTTTAAATTAATCAGTATTGTAAACTTGAGGTAATGGTTTTTTAACATGCAAGTTCTATCTGAACAATTGTTAACTTAAATATACATTTAATCCAGAGGAAGGCAAACAGTAAAAACCCTCTTTGAAACATAGGCAATTCTATGAAAGCGGGAACACAATTAATTGCTTCCTGACCCCATTAACTGGTGATCGTATTACTCCCTGGATTAATGTTTAACATAAAATACAACATTTACATTGTGCCTGAAAATGTGCTTGTGTTCTTAACATGAACTTTGTAATATGTCTAAGTAAGGAACTTGAAAGTATATATTTTGAAACTTGAACTTTCTTATCCGTCTAAGTAATAAACTTGTAAAAACATTTTTAAAACTTGTAACATTAGAAACAGTAACATAGTTAATTAACATTTGAAGAGAATAAGTCAAAATAATGCAAGGCAAGTGTTTTGTCAGGCTAATGAAGCATAAACAGTACTTCCATGAATTATGACTGAATTGTTTATTGATTTGTATTTTTCAATGGTTGACCTTTGTTTGTTGCTGTAGTAATTATTTGAAATGGCACATAGAGTTTCGTCTGTGGAAAAGTGGTTCTGTAAAAAGAGAATGCGAGAATTTAAACTTGTTGCACGATGTGTAAGCACTGTTCTGTATGTGTTTGACAATTTAATGTAGTTTATTAAGAAAATATTGTTGTAAATCTAATTTCTGTTGCATAATAATGACCTTTTGAAAAAAAAAACGGACATTTATGTGTAGTTTTTGTAAAAATTTGGTGGTTATATTGTGTTTTTTTAGCTTTTTGCATTTGCTTTTAAATTGGTTTTGCATGGCTTTTGTTTGTTTAATGGAAAGTTAGAGTACTTCATAGTAGACAATGTTTTTAGTAAAAATGCGTCCATCTTCTAATAAATCACCTTGACTTTCATTCTTTTCAATGTAAACTTTAATAGCCTGTGGATTTTTGCACCGTGATAAGGCAACGTACAATTGGCCATGTGCAAATACTGGTTGTTCTAAGAAAATACCAACAAATTTGAAAGTTTGTCCTTGTGATTTATTAATGGTCATGGCAAATGCCATAATGATGGGAAATTGTCTTCTTTGAAGTATAAAAGGGAGACCACTTTCACTTGGTGCTAAATCTATTCTTGGTATGAAAACTCTCTCTCCTTTATGGGTACCAGTTAAAATTTCAGCATCTATGAAATGGTCCTTTAATTGTTGAACAATTAATCTTGTGCCATTGCATAGGCCTTTTTTGGGGTTCATATTTCGCAGTAACATGACAATTGCACCTTTCTTTAGCTGCAAAATATGTGGGGGCATTCCAGAAGGAGTTAATGAGTTTATGAATTCAGTGGAAAAGTTTGCCGAACTTTCTTTGTCATTAGCAAGTACAGAATCAGCACTGTGATAATTTCTTTGGGGTGCATTAATTTTTCCTTATCGATATTATTTAAATATAGATCTTTACAGTCTTAAACAAATGGTTGCAGAATGATTAAACACAGCAATTTATAAAAAAAATGTATAACCTACATTTAAAAAAATAATAATAATAATAACCTTGCTACGTTTTATCAACAGATCATCTTCTACGAGGATAGGAATTTTCAGGGCCGTCACTATGACTGTAGCTCTGAATGTCCTGACATGTCCTCATATTTCAGCCGCTGCAACTCCATCCGGGTGGAAAGTGGAAATTGGATACTCTATGAGCATCCCAACTTCAGAGGGCACCAGTACTACCTTAGCAGAGGGGAATATCCTAACTTCCAGCAATGGATGGGTTACAATGAATCCATCAGGTCCTGTCGCCTCAGCCCCCAGGTAAATATCAAATAAACTATTTAAGGTATTTATGTAGGTCACTATGATTATTCTCCAAAATTATACTAATAAATACATTTTTTATATTGAAGTTATTCCTGAAAAAAAAAACCTTGGTTCTAAGGATATTGAAGATACTAATCAAGATATTCTAAGGCAAATTAATGAACTGCCAGTGAGCACTATTTGTCAGCATGGGACAATATAATAAACTGTTTTATGAATCAATATCAGGAAATATCATATACTGAAAATTATTAGAATAACAGCTCAGTTTTTCAAATAACTAATCTATTTCTTTATTTTACAAGCACCATGGTTCATTCAAAATGAGGATCTATGAAAAAGAAGACTTCAGAGGCAAGATGATGGAGTTTACTGAAGATTGTCCCAATGTCCATGAGCAATTTCGTTTCCGTGATATCCACTCCTGCAATGTGTCAGATGGTTACTGGATGTTCTATGAGGAGCCCAACTACAGAGGGCGGCAGTACTACCTGAGACCTGGAGAGTATAGGAGATACACTGACTGGGGTGCCATGAACGCCAGAATTGGTTCCTTCAGACAAGTGCAACATTTATTTTAAACTAATGGTGATTTTCCTCTTTCAATAAAATTGTTTGACAGTTAACCAAGTGTTGTATGTTTGTTATATATATATATTATAATGCAAATGTTTTTTTTAATGTATAACATTTTCTATTTAAGGTTTCCATTAGAAACCTTTGGGCACACTACAAATGTAATAACCAAAACCCCCCAACCTGATGCATACCCATTTCCCTCATCTCCCAAACTATGAATAATAATGAATGATAAGAGTTACCCCCTCTGTATAGCAGGGAAGTATCTTAAATTGCTTTTCTTGTTAAATTAGTGGGAATTACTTGAGAATTCTAGCTCACCCTTGCATATCATATATACAATTTTTATCTTATTTTTAGAGATGCAAATGTGAACACGAATGTAAAATAATATATATATAGATATATAGATATATAAATTGTTCAAGAAATGCTCATTTGCATAGAAATACAGTAGAAGCGATACTGATTATCTCAGGAATATTTCACTTTAGAATGAGTTGTCTTGTACAATATATAGGCCAGCTTTCACTCTCTTTAAAAACAAAATGAAAACAAGTTGAATTTGAGGTGAGACCCTTTAAACAACAAACAATTTGTTGTCTGCAAAAATCAGACAAGCAACTGTATTATCATACATTTATTAATTTAATAGAAATTGTTCTAAATGAAAAAAATAAGCATATGCTTCTGTTATTATAAAAGCTTTATATTCATTCAGCTGGAAATATTTAGCATTATTTAACTTACGATTAATGATTTAGAGCAGGTGTAGGGGGGATATGAATCTGAATCAGGACTTCTGGACCGATTGTTCCAGACATCCACATCATTATTATAACTTATATATATATCTCATCAAGCTTCCAGATCTTTAAATAAGCTACTATTCAAATGGTGTATTTTCTGTAGATTTAATTCATTCAGCAAACTTTTTTCCTATGCTCTTTATGATGCCATTGCCTTAAAGTATTTGTGTAATACAGTGGATATAAAAAGTTTACAAACCCCTATTAAAATGTCAGGTTTCTGTGCTGTAAAAAAATGAGAAAAAGATAAATAATTTCAGAACTTTTTCCACCTTTAATGTGACCTATAAACTGTACAACTCAATTGAAAAACAAACTGAAATCTTTTAGGTGGAGAGAAGAAAAAATATAAAAATAAAATAATATGGTTGCATAAGTATGCACACCCTTAAACTAATACTTTGTTGAAGCACCTTTTGATTTTATTACAGCACTCAGTCTTTTTGGGTATGAGTCTATAAGCATGGCACATTTTGACTTGGCAAGATTTGCCCACTCTTCTTTGCAAAAACACTCCAAATCTGTCAGATTGCGAGGGCATCTCCTGTGCACAGCCCTCTTCAGATCACCCCACAGATTTTCAATCGGATTTAGGTCTGGGCTCTTTTAACAGGAATGTGTAGATTTTTTATATCCACTGTATGTGTACAATATATGTGTAACAGTATCATAGCCTCTGAGGAAACCATCACAGTGGTGAAACAGACGTTTTTTGGCAGGAAAAGTGATTCTCAGCATACCTATTTGTAGTAGATATAGATCAATATGCTTGTGAGGTTCTCAAAAGGGAATTCGTAAAGTAAAATTCGGACCATTCCTGAATGTCACACCCTGCAAGAGTTTTGTTTATGTATAGAAACCTAACTGCAGAGCATTTCGAAACAAGATTCACAATGTGTAGTTACTTTTTTTAATTTTTAATTTACACTATTTTTGAACAATGGATGGATTTTTACATGCACATAATCAGCTTTTCTTTCTGTTTCCTCCTATTTACAGTAGGACATTTAGTAAGCTTTGTGGTATCTACTAGAGAGCCTTCCAGACAGGAGGATCCACCGAGATCATAGGACTTGTCTTCAACACTATCCCTTGTCATTGGTTGGTTGTGCAAAAACAATAGTAAAATCCCAAAGTCAATGCTTTTTAAGGAAACTATTTTTAATCGCAACGTGGTTAGATTGCAATAAAGGAATTTTTTTGCACTTAACAAAAAATGATTTAATATAGTAACATTAAAAAATCAGAAAACAAAAATGATGGGAAGGAGAAAAAACATCCCAAACTAATGATATTTTTCCCACACACATAATATGTTCGCAAAAGAGAGAATTAAAGATTTGATAAAGATGAGGACTACCAAACCAGAGAAATAATCAACAGAAAACTAGAAAATGTCTGCCTCTTACAGTAGAAATAAAAAAACAGTATATCTGACCATACTGTAATTGATGTCAAGACCTCATAAGGCTCTCTTTTTCCTTTGTTTACTATAACATGTCAGCACAGAGAAACTGAAAAATAATCACAGCTTGTCTCATTGTAAAATAAATGTTCTAAAATGTTTGCAAAATTATTTTTTAAATGTGTTACAGATACCTTTTAAATAAAATTAAAAAAATACCATTGCAAAAAACTAAAAGCAACAAAAAATATTATATTGGAGGAAATTGAAGAAATACCTTAACCTCACCATTGTCAAAGTTCCTACCCATGGCAAAAAGTATCTCAGACATGTAGCAGAAGGGTAACTACTTGGTGTTTCATCAATTGATAAAAAATTCTACATTTTTCTTTTCTGTATTTGGGTGACATTTTCCTGAAGACAAGGTGGGAGGAGATCTTTTAGAATTCCCAGTGCTCTTACTCCCCATGTATTATCTTACCCATCTCCTGATGACTATTTCTCTACTATTCATATTTGTGATGTAATATTACATTATTCTTGGGTAAATTATCTACAGTCACCTTATTTAACTCATAAAGCAAATCTTATAAATAATTTATGCTTGACTATTAATCCACTACTTGACTATTAATCAAACTATTAATTTGATTCATGCCCATTTATGTATTATAAATCATATCATGTATTATAAATCACTTGAAAACACAATATTTCATCAAAATTATTTATTTTTGTATGGTTTATAGATGTTCTAAAAATATTTACTCTTTGTACTTAGACAAGGAAAAGAGTACTTGATTCGCAAATAATTAGACCCCATACTCAATAAAGGACTATAGAAATAGAGTTAAAAAGTTTATGTCTATAGAAAAGGACAAGCATAAAATAATCTTTTTAGACTAAATGTTATTATCTTTCATAACTCACAAAGAAAAGTGTTAACAGTTTCTTCAAATGCAAAAAAACTGTTCAGTTTTCAATATGTTAAGCATTTGATCCTATAAACAAAAAATTGCATAATTTCAGAAAAAAGAGGATTAATTGATTTTTCTTTTTCCTTAACTAAAATAAATAATATATCTATTATTGAAAATTTGAAAATTAATATAAAATATACCTGACAAGTCCTATAATTTGTAGATAAGTAGAAAACAGTCAAGCTATGATATAGTACTGTCTCAAGGTAAATAAAATGGTAATTTTGAATAAACAAAGTGTGCCCTACAAAGTGATCGTTTTTTTCTTTTTTTGTATGATAAATTGGAAACAGTAAGAAATTAGAAGGAAAGGCAGAACAAAGCGCTTTTAATATTTTCTCTTTATTCATTGCTTTAAATGTTATGGGATGTACCACTTCAGGGTATTTTGGTTTCCATAAACTATAAACCAAAAAGGTCTAATATACTGTAGCGCTACACAATCAATAATATAAATTAGAACTAATGACTTGCCCTTCAAAAATGACAGCAATAAAATTGTAAGCCAGGCAATGCTCTTTGCCACACAATGTGAGGCTTTTGCTAATGAAAGCACCTTTGGCGCTCATCGCGAACCTTTCCTCCCGCCTACTGTACTGGCCGCTCATTGCAGGGTTCATTAACTTGCAGTTTTTGTGCTTGGGAATGACCTGTGTCTCTTTCCAGCATCTCCCCCCGTCCCTTCCATGTGTGTTTCTCCTCTATGTGTCTGCTGAATGTTTGTGGCGCACTCTGACTGCCGTTTTGTGGGTGTGTTAGTGTCTTTGCCATTGTGTATTTTCTAAGTCCCGCATGCCTGGTGTTGTTCGTGTAAGTGTTACTGTCTTTGCCATCATGTATTTGTTAAGTCCCGCGTGCCTGGCTTTGCTCAGCCTCGTTTTAATCCAGTTTCAGATTGTTCTACGCTTTTCATCCGGCATTTTTTTCTCGCTTAGCCGATTTTCGAGTGACAAAACATGGCAAATACGACTCAAAATCACTTGCAACCTCCCTCCCAGGTTTCCTGGCTTCCCCCTGTGCTGTATGTGAGTGTGTTTTCATTTATTTTTTACTATTTTTCCTGTTTTTCGTATTTTTCGATTTCCGCGGTTCGCCCGTTAACTTTGTATTTTTCCGAGGTCATATTTTTTTGCCCCCGAGATTCCAAGGTTTTTTATCTAAATCCTGCATTCCTCAACCCATTCAGCCTAAGACCCGCCTGCTTCAATGCCTCAATTGCTCGCCTCACTTCTCGAGGCTTGCAGGAGCGCCTTTGGCACTCATTTCAACCTAAGTCCCGTGTGCTTCAATGACTCAACTGCTCGCCTCGCTTTGCGAGGCTCACAGGGCAATGAGAGCCTTCGGCGCTCATTACCTAAGTCCTGCGAGCTCGGAAGGCTTCACTGCCTCAACGGCTCGCTTCTTGCCTCTGGACCGCAAACGGCTCGTCTCGCTTCACGAGGCTTGCAAGCGTGATGACAAATCGCAGTCTGACATTTTTAATATGTGATACTTATTAAGCTAACAGATCAAAATATATATTTATCAATACTGTATATATTGTACATAATCGTAAATAGCATGCTCAATGTTAGCACAACTTCTATAAAGTCCTCCCAGGTATATATCAGTCCAACAATTGGTGTTATACCACAGTACCTCAATGTCCAAATGTAATAGTGTGTATTGCACATATATTTTGTAGATTGTTCATCCTAGAGGTCCAGAGCTAGGAAACCAATACTCAGGTTTCATACTAGCCCGGTTCCCACAGTTTGTTATCTTACACTTAATGTATAAAGGACATCATACTAATAGAGATAAATAAAGAGTAACAGATTGGATCCAAGCACAAGACCATATAGGTCAATATAACAGAAATATGGAATCAATAAAATAACACAATATATTTAGCCAACTTAGATTTCAACCTAAAATACCTCAATTTACAGCACATATTAAACATTAGATTTCATTATCAGATCAAATTTAAAAATACAGTATTAAAAAAAAAAAAATGTATATTTGGAGTATAAGAAGCAGTAATTCTAATGACCTTTTCCATCAAGGAAATAAGTACTAATTAAATGAACAGTATATTTTTCCCGAAATGTATTATTAAAATATATATAGCTTGTGTCCTTTATGTCACCTTTCCCCTAAAAAGTGACATGGACCAAAACAAGATTCATACTACTGGAATTAAAACAGATCAAAATGTAAAACATTATATTTTTGTTATGTTTCATTTTAAATGGCACATTTGTAGCAGCAATTTCTAGAACTATACCTGGGCCCCTATTCAATTGAGCAATTGTTGGTTACTTCAGCCCGTAATATAGCCCGTAAACTAATTTGCTATTCAATTGCAGTCTTTTAGCTACCAGCAAACAATTTGTTAGTTACAGGCTGAAAACCCCTGCAGTTGTGAAAATCGTAATTCCTACCAATCTAAGCCTTTCAAGCCCGTAAATGTTACAATGGCAAATCACTATTCAATTGCTACAATTCCTCAAGCCCGCAAATGTTTTTACACCTGTAAATGGCAAATGTAGAAGACAATCCTACGAGTACCAGATAGGACTCGCAAGGGGGTTAAACACTTGATCGTAGCACTGTAAAAACTCAATACTCAATACTGCACAACGACAGAAAGACATTAGAATTAATCTCAAACTTGCAAATCAGCAATAAAAAAAATATTTTTTATACGTTTTATTTCATGTCATATTGATCCCCGGAATAAAGGAGTTAATACATATCAGGGCACCTGCATGGACTAGAACATTTCCTTCATTAATTTTTATTATTTTGTACATTGCCGGATTGCGGGTCTGATCTCATATCGGACTTCTAAATGCTAATTGATTGACGTTTAACCTCCATGTTTTAATGATGTCATGATGATGGTCTTATTTTCTGTTTCTCAATCAGTAGTTACGGCCTTGCTTAATTGATCATGATCACGGTCTGAAATGCTACTTACAAGGTTTCAGCTTTCAGCCCGTAAATGGCGGGTATGTACAATTGAATGGCTCTGTAAATGTAGCAAATTTAAATTGAATAGGGGCCAATTTTAGCATAAGAAGAAAGTGTTATATTGAAGAAAACATAGTATATAAGAAATAAGAATTGTATCACATATATAGTTGTCAGCAACGCGGGTGGTTGCTAATGCTTGCGGGCTCACCTTTTGAGGCGCTCATCCCTACGACTCCGTACGACTTTTGGACCGCAAATGCGGAACCTCGCAAAGCAAGGTGCTGCATTTGCGGAGGTGGAGGCTCCCACGTCGGCTGCAATGAGCCGCAGGCTCATTGCAGGACACAAATGCGGACCCTCGCAAAGCGAGGGGTCGCATTTGCGGAGGTGGAGGCTCTACGGCACCTCACACGCGGTTAAAAACACCCACACAAGCGGCACTATACCAAAATACATCTAACACGCAATCACTATATACGGACTTACACAAAAAAATACAGACCGCGGGACTTAGAACGGAAAATTTACAGACTTAGCATAAAAAAATATGAGACGCGGGACTAGCAAAATTACAACCTTAACGGCCAAACAGCGTGCACCTGAAAACATTAAAAACACAATAAATACACACAAAAAAATACATAAAGAGCTTACCCACAGCAAGGGGGGGCACCCAGGACCTCTGCAAGTGAAGTTATACCTCAATTTAAGTCCAAATTCACGAGTTTAGACACACGAAAAGCCCCTTAGCGCGAGAAAAAATGGCAGCCGAAAAAAACGAAAACGCGGCTACAGGACCCCAAACATGTAAAACACCACCAAGCACATACAGATTTTCAAAAAAGCCGTACGAGGTACATGATACACTCTTAACAAGGACACTACATCATACACATTAAACACCATTTTACAACACTAACTTACACAATGCCAAAGTACACAGCTACCCTAACGGCTTTCCCTCGCACACGCAGACTATTTACACTACACACTGCACACATTGCTGACACTTACACCTCAGCTCCACAACACTGCAAACCCATTGTATGCTGCAGGAACATCAAAACAGATTGTCAGCTCTTCAGCACCATGCTTCCTGCATATATTACTTCGAAATAGGTCAAGTATATTCATTTAGTAATGTATTCATTATTTCATTAGCATACAAAAACAAATATACCCCAAAACAAAAAAAACACTCTAATAAACAATAAACACAAAACCCATTCACTGCGCGACTCACGAGTGCCAACGCTGCGCATAGCACACAAATGCTTGCAATAAGCGCAAAAAGCAGATCAACACCGACAAAACAGTAACAGCAAAAGTGCCTATCAGAAAAAAAAAATACAGCAACCAACAGACTCGCAATGAGCGCCAAAGGATCTCCGACCACCAACAAAATTAATGTCTCGACCAAACAGCATTACCTGCCTTACAAGTTTAATGCCGTCATTTTTTGACGGGCAAGTCGCTAGTGTAAAATAATTATGATACAATATCTCTTTTACTTTCTTTATATCACTCCCTTACAAGGAGGTTAAGGGAATTTAAATTCCAATATATCTAGTTGTATTATACAATGGCAATGTTTTTCAAACAAGGTAGTAGTTTCTAGGTAAATCTGTTCAACACAGGTACATGTAAGTATAATAACAACAAAAATCTCATACTCATACAGAACAGTCTCAAACACAATAATGGGCACAATAGCTATACGTTGACCTTACTACACAGAAAGAGGTCAGCGTTGCTTTCTATGTTTGCATATGTCAGCACTAGAGGAGGTATATAAAGGCCATCCCTTCTGTCTTTTACCAGCATAGATCCAGTCAGTGTATCAGTGACACTATAAGGATGGGGAAGGTGAGTTCAGTTAGTATAAAAGTTTACTAAGGGGGATTACATGGCATAACTCATATTGTCATCTATTTAGATGACTATTGTAATTGTTCTAATAATGTTATTGACAATGATTCTGTTGAACTGTAATGATAGCAATGACATCAGTAATTAGACACATAGAAATATTGCTTTTCCTGCATTGTTTAAATATAGATCATTACAGTCTAAAACAGATGGTTGCAGAATAATTAAGCACAGGAATTTAGTTTAACCCAAATGGAAAAAAAAAGGAAATAATTTTGCCCCTTTTTCTACAGATCATCTTTTACGAGGACAGGAATTTTCAGGGCCGTCACTATGACTGTAGCTCTGAATGTCCTGACATGTCCTCATATTTCAGCCGCTGCAACTCCATCCGAGTGGAAAGTGGAAACTGGATACTCTATGAGCATCCCAACTACAGAGGGCACCAGTACTACCTTAGCAGAGGGGAATACCCTAACTTCCAGCAATGGATGGGTTACAATGACTCCATTAGGTCCTGCCGTCTGAGCCCACAGGTAAATATCAAAAAAACTAAATTTAGTTTTAGAATTTGAGTAGATCATTACAATTATTCTCCCAAATTAAACTAATAATTAAAATTTTTACATGGAACTTTTTCCTGAAAAAAAAACCTTGGTTTTAAGGATGTTGAAGATACTAATCAAGAGATTCTAAGGCAAATTAGCAACCTGCCAGTGATCACTATTTGTACACATGGAAATATATTTTAAACTATTGTATGAATCAATATCAGTAAATATTGTAGACTTAAAATTATTAAAATAACAGCACAGGTTTTCAAATAATTAATCTAATATATTTATTTATTTTACTAGCACCATGGTTCATTCAGAATGAGGATCTATGAGAAAGAAGACTACAGAGGTCAGATGATGGAGTTCACTGAAGATTGTCCCAATGTCCATGAGCGATTTCGATTCCATGACATCCACTCCTGCAATGTGTCAGATGGTTACTGGATGTTCTATGAGGAGCCCAACTACAGAGGGCGCCAGTATTACCTGAGACCTGGAGAGTACAAGAGATACACTGACTGGGGTGCCATGAGCTCCAGAATTGGCTCCTTCAGACGAGTACATCATTTATTTTAAACTAACGGTTTCAAAAACATTATTTTCCTCTTTCAATAAAATTGTTGGAAAGGTAACCAAGTGTTGTATTTTTGTATATTATATTGCAAATATTTTTTTTAAATGTACAAAATGTTCTATGAAGCTTTACTTTTAAAGGTAAACCAATCTAAAGGTATACATTATAGTATTTCTAGGGCTGCCATTAGAAAACGTTGAGCCTACTTCAAACGTAATGGCCAGAACCCTAGCAACCTAGTTCCTTCCCTATTACAATATTGCTTTTTCATGAACGTCAGTAGAGAAACTTGTCATATATCACTGTTGAGTAAAATGTAAAGAATGATAAAGGATAAGGGTTAACTCATATGTATAGTAGTGAAATATCTTAGTTTGCTTATCTTATTAAATGAGAATGTATCATAGGCTTTTTGAATTCTAGCTCATCTTGTGTATATATATATATATATATATATATATACATACATATATATTTCTATTTATATACCAATGTTTCAGACCAGGCAGACAAGGACTCTGTTACCTCTTCTTCTGATAACAGTAATCTCTACACATAATAGAAACGCCGGCAAGACCCCCCCGGGTGTACTGTGTATAATATATATATATAATATGTAGTATATATTATGTATCTAAGTAGTTTTAATCTCATACCTGACTACTTCTTGTGGGTGTTGAGGGTATTATACCTGCTCTACCAGAATTTGGCCTTCCACTGGGCAATACAGAAAACCAGCATTCACAGCTGTAACAATGTTGTGTGGGACTCTGTAGTTAGTGTGTCCTGCAAGTCCAGTTTGTGTGTCCTTGTTGTGAGTGAATCTGCAGTTGGGGTCTCATTGTTATTAGTCCCAGTCCTCTTTGAGTGTTATTGTGTGAGGGACACTGTAGGTTGTATCTCAGTTGGACCAATCCTGTTCGTGTGCTTTTGTGGTGAATGTTTATTTAGTAGTAGTGCCAGTCCCATTTGTGTGCTCTTGTTGTGAGTGTGTTGTTTTAATAGTAAAGCCAGTCCCATTTGTATGCCCTTGTGAGTGTATTTTTTTAGTAGTAGTACCTGTCGCATGTGTGTGCTCTTCTTGTGTAGTAGTGCCAGTCCAGTTTTGGTGTCACTCATGTCTGTTCTCCTGGTATTCACATGTCTCACAGTACTCCAACAGCCCTACTACTCAGATCGCATAAAACTTCAAGCCCACTGGACCATGATCTGAGCCCAGACCCTGAACCCCCCTTTCACCCCCTGGGACCCACAGAAGAAAAAGCATTGAGAGGATCGAAACTCTGAGCAGGAGCAACCCCCCTCCCTGCCACCTCCATCTCCTTGCCCACATACCCCCTCCTCTTCTCCCTCCCTGCTGCAGTGCTGTCCCTCAGTGCCCAGCTGCTCCATAGCAGGTGGCTATCATAGAGGATCAAGAACCTGGGCAAGAGGGAGATCAATCGGCACTGGGGGCCTTGCTGCTGCTATCCAAGTGCCATGCAGTTTCCTGGGGATGCTTCCGTGGAGGGGAGAGAAAAACTGTTAGTGGGGGTAGCTCAGGCCCTGGTGCAATGGATCACTTGCCCCACCGATATCTCCACCCTTTCCTGGACATCTAAGTATTTAAATAGCCGTCAATACTGGTAAAACCTTTTTTATCTATACCGCAGGACCAACTACTTTGAAATAATATTATATCCAAAATCTGTTCATACAAATTAGTACTAATGCATTATTCAGTGACTCTAAGGAACAACTAGCTGGTTGTGATTGTTAATACCAACAGGAAATGAGAACCTCATCATTATTATAATGAGTGAGAAGAAGTGCCATAACTGAGGCAAGGAACTATTACATGTATAAATACATATTTTTTTATTTCCACTTGATGAAATTTAAAGGGCCACTTAATTCAACATAGTTTGTACCATATTAAATAAAAGATCTCTTAAAAACATGTTGAATAACTTTTTGAATTGTTTTAAACAATGTTTTTCACAGAGAAATTTATAAATGAAACCTCTGTTTATATGGAGACTCTGACATGTTCTCAGAAACACTCACAACAACTGCTCCTTGTCATGAGCACAAGCAGGCAGAGTGTTAGCCCTTCCCACATTCATCTGTGCAGGGAAAAGACTGCTGGAATCTACTAAAAATGACAGTTAGGGGTTAACTTGTCCTGCTGTATTCCTGAAGTTCAGTGAAAACTATAAATCTTTGTCTTCATATGGAGCTTCACCGGCGGTGCTGTAGATGTTGTTAATCATGGAACAGTCAGGAGTCTGTTTGTAAATAGATCTAAGACCATATTTTTTTATGTGTTATTAGTGTAATTAGAAAAAAAACAATATATTATTTTAACCTAGAATCTTGTGCTCATTCAAACCACAAAGAGCACTTATAATAAGGTAAATGGCCAATTAATAGATGTGAAAATCGAGTCAATATATAAAAATGTGCTTATTTTGTGTTTATATATTATATCTATACAGTCATTTCATTAGAGCATTTGTTCCTAGGCAACAGGGTTTCATGACATGTATTAACCCCTTGAGTACTGGGTTTTATGTTACCGTTGATGTTGTATTATAAAATGGACATATGAAATAAAAAATAATTTTAATTAATCAAATGTTTATATTGGACTGCAACAGTTGAGCTTAAAAGTTTGCATAACCATGGTAATATATGTACAATTTTTAAAGAAAACATGAGTGAGCAAGCAAAGCATATTTCTTTTATTTCTTATGGGATTCATATTCAGCTGTAGGTTCTAAAAGAATGGCACCATAATAAAATAAAACATGTCAACAAAGAAAAAATGAAATGACCCTGTTCAAAAGTTTGCATACCCTTAGTTCTTAATACTGTGTATTGCCCACTTTAGCATCCATGCCAGCATGCAGTCTCTTGTAATAGATGTCTATGGGGCCCCTAATTCTTGCAGGTGGTATAGCTGCCCAATCATCTTGGCAAAATGCCTCCAGGTCATGCAAAGTCTTTGGTCGTCTTGCATGAACTGCAAGCCCCAGAGTAGCTCGATGATATTAAGGTCAGGAGACTGTGATGGTCACTCCACAACGTTCACCTTTTTTCTGCTGTAACCACTGGAGGGTCAGCTTGGCCTTGTGCTTATGGCCATTGTCATGCTGGAACATCCAGGACTGTCCCATGTGCAGCCTTTGTGCAGAAGAATGCAAATTGTCTTCCAGCATTTTCTGATAACATGTTGCATTCATCTTGCCATCAAATTTCACAAGATTCCCCGTGCCTTTAGAGCTCCCCCCCCCCCCCCCAAATCATCAGTGAGCCACCACCATGCTTCACAGTGAGGATGGTATTCTTTTCACTATAGGCCTTGTCGACGCCCTCTCCAAACACAGCACTCATGGTTGTGACCAGAAAGCTCTATTGTGGTCTTGTCACTCCAAATTACAGTGTACCAGAAGCTGTGAGGCATATCAAGGTGTTGTCAGGCATATTGCAACTGGGCTTTTTTGTGGCATTGGCATAGTAAAGGCTTCTTTCTGGCAACTCGACCATGTAGCTAATTTTTGTTCAAGTATTGTGCTCCTTGAAACAACCACATCTTTTTCCAAAGCAGCTTATATTAATCCTGATGTTACCTGTGGGTTTTTCTTTGTATTACGAACAATTCTTCTGGCAGTTGTGGCGGAAATCTTTCTTGTAATATAGATTTTGTTTTAGATAAGCTGTACATGGGATCAAACAGGTACAATATAATTGTAGGTAAAATACCATATAAAGCAGTACCCAATTAAGGGTCAAAAGTGAAATAATTACATGAAAGGAAAAAAAGGAAAGAACAGAACTTCTATTGACCCAAACTACATATCACTCAATATTAAATCTCAGCAAGAATACATAAACATTTATAGTCACTCTTTAAAATAAACAATTATTTTGTATAAAATCATAAAATATACATAACCATTCCCTAACGAAAGACGTCTGTATTCCAATTAATCAAAGTATAACATCATAGGATCAAATACCGGGAGCACATATTATACCAATAATAATAAAATATATTGAGCACATATCAATCATATCAATCATAAGTGTCAAAAATGCATGTGCACAAGTATAAAATACAAATAATAAGTATAAATCTACTTATAATATGAGCAATAAAGGGCCATATTATATATCCACAATATTATCAAGCGCATCAATAGTGAAACATTTTTTTAATACAAATAATTACTAATATGAAAACATAAATATCCATGAATTTAATAAAGTGCATAATATTATAAAAGGCATTTCTAAAAAAAAAACTAATACCAAACTATATTGTGGTAGTGGAGCCCACCATTAACTCCCATTGAAATACAGATCTACACTATGTACTCATAACCCTAATATAAAAATACTTTGGTGGTATGGGGGATCAACCACTTACCCCCCTACAGGCTATCTGCCTATCCTAAAGATAAATAAACTGCCTAACTAATACTAGTGCCCATAATTTCTTTATACAGTATAAAAATAGTACTTAGCAAGCTGCTGCCCAATATCAATGGAATCACATCAAATCTGTTCTTAGGCAGCGCAGGACATCCGTGACGTCATCTTTGGGGGACAAACAGCCCACACGCATGTCTCTCATAAAAGGCTTCTTCCAGGCTGATGGGTTAAAATATAAATAACCTTACATTATTTAGTATATATATATATATATATATATATATATATATATATATATATATACATATAGCATTTATTATCTTTGTCGCACTTTTTATATTGCTAAACGTAAGCTCTGAAACAGTTAATTATGCTTTTCTCAAATTCAGCAGTTTATACTATGAAACAATTATATGTCTACAGCCATAACAATATATTTTGTGTGCATCAAGGGCAAGGCTGAAAACAAGGTATTGACTGCGTATTAATTGTAGAAATAAGGTGATCTGCGCAAATGATTTAAATAACATACAGCAAACATGCTTTTGATGCATGCTAATTACGTGTTGATTCTTAATTGTCTCACAAATATAAATAATCGATTACTGACTTAGACTAGGGTGACTATGGATTACATAATTTTCTGTATATAGAAATGTAGAAATGCTATAAAAGACATGCTGTTTATGCATTCGCTGACAGCAGCAGACAATGTGTATATTTTATACTTTTCTGTTGCTCTCTTCAGCTTGCTTTTCAATTAATTGAAAATACTCAGAAACAACTGTGTTTTTGTATCATTCCTTGGTTTTTGGCGAGTAGAGTGTTGATTGTGTGTATATTTTCTACCACAGTGCAGGTAGAGGAAGGGAGTCATATAAAGTATGGGAAATGCCTTATTAATACCTTCTATGCTCTTCTCTTAAAGGAAACAATGGAACTTAACTTATCACTGTTTCATTACTATATTGGTTATTCTTGTATCTAAATGTTTATATCTATCCAATCCTATATATAAAATACACTTTAATCCCCCTAAAAGTGTACAATGCAAAGTCATCTATTATAATCAATTAGATAAATGTGACTTACACTTTTCTGTCATTACTGAAAAGGTAATGTCTTACTGTGTAGCGCTAAATGCCCTTAATCAGCTGTTAATGAGTTCAATATACAAGTGACAAAGATGTCTGGTTTTACAATACAATCAGCTCATACAACAAACATAATATAGTGTATTGAACAGCCTAATGATAAAAAAAGGAAAGATGTATATGCATACACACATAAATATAGTCAAAATGTGCGCGATATGAATAATAGATTTCAGACCAATAAAATATTCGTAATAGTCCAAAAAGTGGGTATATCTTTTACCACACTAGTATGACTGTAAAAGTCATGAGAGGATCTATCTTAAAATACCAGTTGAAGGGTTAATAAAAACTCTCTTTGTGGAAAATTAGCTGACATATAGAATATTACCATCTGTTTCTTGCTATCTATTTTCCAAGAACATCTTACGATTTGACCTTGCTAGACTAACAAGCTGTTTCTGCTGAAACTGCAATTTCCTCTGATATGCCTTCTTGCTGTCAAGTATAAAAGTTTTGCCATCCTGCAAATAAGTGAGCTTGTACTGAGACTTTTGTGTGAGTGTGTCATTTCCAGTACTAGCTTCCAGAGCTCTGTCCGAGGTCTGAAGTCCAAGCCTCCAACGCAGTAAAATAAGCCCCAACAAGCTGGTGTCAGAAGTGGGATACAGATTGAAGAACGAGGAGTGGTGAGTAGAGTGTATTGTGTCCATGTAAGTACACCTCCCTTTGCTCCCACTCTCACCTTCCTCTGTAAACTGTATCTAAGTAAATAAGTTGGTCACAGTCTTTGGTAGACTGAGAACCACTCTCTAAGGTAGGGAGGGTTTAGACTTTGGTAGGCTAAATTATTAAGCCTTTGGAAGGCTATATTAAAGCCTTTGGTAGGCTATATTATTAGCCTTTGGTAGGCTATATTAATTATTTCTAAGGTGGGAATAGAACAGCTTGGTTGAAAGTGCCCCAAACCACTGCTTTTGCTTGCTTATGAATTTTGCTGTATTGCTGTGCTGTTTAAGATAAGACATTTTGTTATACTGTGTAAAATCAGGAAGTGAGGTCTCTGGAGACTGTAAGACGCACCGTCTCTGTGTCTAGGGGCAACCCTTTGACGCACAGAGTACGAACGCATAGTGACAGTCGAAAGAGACAGATATAGAGATATTGTACCACGTTTTGTTTTAAGTAATTAATTCGAGAATAACTGTCAGAATTGTTGGAGCTCTCCAGCTCAGTACAGCCGCTCTTGTTCTCTGATTAACAATCGTGGTAACAATATAAGGTTACTTTGTCTATTGAGACAACAGTCTAAAGTTTTTAAGAAATAGAAGGATAGTTGGAAATGGGTACTTCCCAGTCTAAACAATATCCACCTCCCAACCCGAGAGAATCATGTAAAGCTATCATATGTAGTTATATACACAGCCCCCACACTCAGGTCCCGTAAGAGAGTAAGCGGCTGCAACTCAGAAGCTGTGAGCAGCGGCTGCAGCCCCCCTTCCTCCTTCCCCCGCAGACAGCACTACATAGAGAGGGAGAGCAGACAAAAAGAGCAAATTAGGAAAGGGTAATAAAAGAAATAGGAACAAAAATATATAGGACTAGAAAACCCCATAAAAGTACAGAGTAAAAATGACTCTGTTGGTAGGGGAGGCTTCAGTGACTCAGAACAGTCAGATGCTGAGGATCTAAACATAAAACCCAAAGGAACCTTTTCTTTACATATATGTATATAAAATTCTGATTGCTTTTGTTTGTAAAATAGATGGATTATCTTGTTTTCTGCATTTGGGAAGTTGTTTTGCTGCAAATAAATTTGTGAGTGTGATTGCTTTACTTTCTTTCTTTGCAATACAACTGAGAAATACAGGTTAGAGAATTGTCCTCTCTGTCTTTAAGGGTGTAGAGATCGTGTCCACCACTGAGATATATTTCTAAAGCCAGCATAAATATAAAAAAGGGAAATCTTTTTCCAGAAATATGTCTTGTAATGTTTGTAAGTGTAAAACTTTATTTTTACTTTGTAGATCAGCTATTTGTACTTTCAAAAAATACCTTGATATTATTGTGGCAATTTAAAGACAATGTGTTCTTTCTGTTTTAAAGCTTGCTAACACTTATCTCCTTGTACAGGAGAAAAACAGTGAGTTTTTGTCACAGGAATCCCCCTCCCCGCAGAAAATTCTTAAGGTCGTATTTAGTTTGGATAAAAAACTGTCATGTGTATGGAATGTTGTAGTTTAACTTTTTAAGGTGGTTGTTAGTACTTAAAGTAAATGTTTGCGGAGAGGTCTCGGGAAGAAGAGTGTTAGTTGGGAATTATTGTAAGTTGAGTACGGAACTCAAGGGAAATAGTTCCTAGAAATTTTTTAGCAAGTGATTTAAGAAGGAAATTTTGTATGTGAATTGATCCAAAATGGTATCATAATAGTTTGTTTTTGAATAGATTGCAAATAGTAAATAAGGAAAGAGAAACAGGCAGCCCTTATTATTATAGAGAAATTGTGGTTCATTCCTGTGATTACAATTTAAGTTTGTAGAAAGGAACTTATCCTTTTTTTAACTGTAGGTGACCAACTAGTTATGTAAGCCCTAACCCCTGAATTAATCCTTCTGCATGTATGATGTATCTAAAGCGAATGTGTTAAGGACAGTGTATGACTCAGACTGACATCAGACTTATCATAGACAGACTTTTAGACTCTGATACAGAGTCAGGATGGAATTGGACTAACGTCCCTTCCATTAGTGAACAATGACTTCAGATTTGTTCAGGATTTAAGGGCAATTAATTACCTAGTTATCCCAATTGCCCCAATTTTTCCTGATATCATGGCCCTCATTACGGCCATTCCGCATAATGCTACTATATTTACTGTTATTGATTTGTCTTAAGCATTCTTTTTGGCCCCATTGGACCCTGAGACACAACTACTCATGGCTTTCACTTTTGATGGGCGCCAAATAACATGGACCCGTCTTCCCCAAGGCTACGTGGACTCACCAGCTGCTTACTCGCTGGTGCTCCAACATACCTTGTGATCATGGACCCCGTGCAATGGTTCTGTCCTCCTTCAGTACGTTGATGACCTACTGTTGTGTAGTCCTAACTGGGAAGCCAATAGACAGGATTCACTCAGTTTGCTAAAGCATCTAGCAGCTGAAGGTCACAAGGTAGCTAAACACAAAATACAAATGGGGGCAACACATGTTGAATACTTAGGTTTTACTCTGTCACATGGCACACGCTATGTTAGCTCAAAAGGCATAGAGGCTATTCGGTGAATACCTAAACCACAGACTAAATGGAAATGCTTTCCTTTCTTGGTATGATAAATTATTGCAGGCAATGGATCCCTGAGTTCTCACACTATGACTCTTTTATTTTTATTTTACGTGCAGCTGCTAAGGGGGACAGCCCAGAGCATATTCAGTGGACTCTAGACATGACCAAAGCTTATGTGACCTTAAAAGTTAGTATTAGGCAGGCCCCCGCTTTAGGACTACCTGATTATTGTAAACCAAATTAATTGTGATAATGGACCAGCCTTTATTAGTGCAGTAATTAAGGAACTGGTACAATGGCTACAGATAACCTGGAAATTCCATGTCCCTTACCATCCTCAGAGTTCAGCCATAGTGGAAAGAATGAACCGCACTATTAAAGAGAAACTTACAAAGGCCACAGCAGGTACATGGGTGAACTGACAGAAATATTTACCTGCCATACTAGCAGAAATTAGGATGACTCCTAATAATTCTACTAAATTGTCCCATATTGAGATTCTTATGGGAAGACCATTTCCAACTCCTTGGGGAAAAGGCCCACTTGTAATTAGGCCAGGTGATCTTGACCTAATAAGAGAACAATATGTGCAACATTTGATTGATAAATTGAATGGCATCTATGGTGATGTGTCTTCTCGCTTCCCTTTACCCTCACAGGAACCAACACATCCGTTCCAGCCAGGTGACCTCGTCTGTGTCCAACAACTGAACAAAGCAAAGAAGGGAGGTTTCCCATTCGGACCCCCAACCACCGTTGTAGCAGTAACCAGGACAGCCGTCCTCAAAGGACATCTGGATCCATGCATCGCGCCTGAAGCTGTGTCCAAAGAGGGTGAAGCAGGTGACAAAGAATCTGTGGAAGAGATTGAAGACAGCTATTAATAAAAATGTCGAACTTACTCCTGCATCCACAGAATGCATGGAAGAACTTTCTCCTGTTGATGGGCATTATGCTCCTGATTTATTTTCCCTTATGGACATTTCTTAATTGTTATTTTGTGGTAAATACAATGTAACTCACACCAACACCAGTTCATAGACATATAAGACTGTCTTAAACAATTTCAAGGGAGTGTGTGGGAAGACATGTTTTCCTGGTTCGGACAACTGGGCCATAAAATACTAATCGCCTGTTTCTGTGTAATTGCATATCTTGTCTTTCTCTCTATTTTTGTCGCATGCTGTAAGACCTTGTTACAAAGAATGTTAAGCTAACTGCCACTTAACAATTGAACGTGCAAAGGACTCCCTGTGATAAAACACCACCAGGTTGTAGGAACTTCACTTGTACTGGTTCTTTTAGGGGTCTTGAACCTTTAAGAGAACCAGTCCACCCACTGTATTTTTTTAATGCTTTTATAATGTTTTATATGAAGATCACTTTGTGATCTAAGAGGGGAATGAAGGGTTAATAAAAACTCTCTTTGTGTTTAGGACCTGGAAAATTAGATGACATATAGAATATTACCACCTGTTTCTTGCTATCTATGTTCCAAGAACATCTTACGATTTGACCTTGCTAGACTAACAAGCTGTTTCTGCTGAAACTGCAATTGCCTCTGATATGCCTTCTTGCTGTCAAGTATATAAGTTTTGCCATCCTGCAAATAAATGAAGTCTTAAATAAATAAATAAAATTCAAGTCTTAGGTATAAGGTGATGCTCCTCCAAGATACGGCACTCTTCACGTGAGTTGGTGAAACTGTAGTTAAAGTTCTTTAAAAGCAATCGCCCAATACCGATCTTAATCCCAAAAATGTGTGTGTGAGTAGGGGGGGAGTATGAAATGGGAAATCAAATATGTCCCTCAGTGCCTAGTGAGGACCAGTATGGACTTGTATTTGGGCCACCTATATATAGGCTTAAATAAAGTAAATAATATACCAGTAACATTAGTATGAGGGTATATAGGGGTCAGAACCTTGGACTATGGAAGTGAGGAATGATATAAAAAATAAAGATATGCTATATGAAAATTGTTATTACCATATCAGCATAAAAGAAAGTAATACCAAACACGTTTCGACCCTATGGGGATTTCTTAATGGTAATATAATAAAGCTGAGCAAGTAATCCTAAAAAGATATTATGATAAGGTGTAGCTTAATCACCATAAAAATCATATAAGGATGCAGCCCTTGATGATGGACTCTATTTAAATGTAACAGAAGGTAATTTTCAGGCCCTCTCCTGGCATTTCTGTTGCTGGGTAACTATCCAGCCAATTGGTTGCTCAGGTTGCGTATCAAAGAAAGAAAGAAAGGAGTATCCACAAATACTCACACCAGATCCGAGAGGTCCAGAACAGACTGGTATTTCAAGATTAATCTTCTCATGACCTTTACAGTCATACCCACTTTTTGGACTATTACAAATATTTTATTGGTCTGAAATCTATTATTCATATCACACACATTTTGACTATATTTATGTGTGTATGCATATATATTTTTCTTTGTTATCAATAAGCTCGTTTAATACACTATCTTATGTTTGTTGTATGATCTGATTGTATTGTAAAACCAGACATTTTTGTCATTTGTATACTGACACATTAACAGCTTAAGTGCATTTAGGGCTACTCAGTCAGACATCTTTTTTAGGATTACTTGCTCAGTTTTGTTATATTACCCTTGAGAAAGCCCCATAAGTAAAGGATTGAAACGTGTTTGGTATCACTTTCTTTTATGCTATGAAATGCTAATACCAATTTTCATATAGCATATCTTTGTTTTTTATATCATGCCTCACTTCTGACCCCTATATACCCTCATGCTAATTTTACTGGTATATTATCTACTACACACACACACACACACACATTTTTGGGATTGTGATCAGTATTGGGGAATTGCTTTTAAGGGACTTTAACCACAATTCCAACAACTCAGTTCCATTGGACCTGGGATTTCCGTATGAAAACAAGGACCTTCTGGAACTGATTTCATCAGGATGGGACTTCACCATTTCCATGTGCTGTCTATACCTCATTGCTATGAGGGTTTAACATGTGAGTTCATTTTTCCCCCCTGTTTTTATTTGTGCAATAAATCTTAATTTACTACACCACCTGGAGGTTTGCTCTCCCGCCCCCCCCCCCCATATTGTGTTTGTCTAATATTATAATCAATTATTTAACATAATTCATCCAAATGTACATATTAGGACAGATAAGAATGGACACTATTGAAATGTAACCCTTATTATATGAACTGTTCTATATCATTATATCAAATAATATTATTATATCAACTATATCACGTATTTAGTAGATAGAACTCAAAGATAAATATTAAGAGTTTATTTATTAATCAATATCATCCTTATATTACTCACTAGCGACTTGCCCATCAAAAAATGACAGCAATTAGATTGTAAGGGCGGTAAATTTTGTTGAGGTTCCAAGATGCTTCGGCGCTCATTGCGAGGTTGTTGGTTGTTTGTGTGCTATGAGCATTGTTTTTTTTTTGCTAATGCTAATGAAATAATGAATAAAATATTACATTAATATACTTTACCTATTTTGAAGTAATATATGCAGGAAGCATTGTGCAGAAGAGCTGGCAATCTGTTTTGATGTTGCGGCAGCATACAATGTGTGTTTGGAGTGCTGTGGAGCTGCTGTGTAAGTGTCAGTAATGTGTGCAGTGTGTAGTGTAAATAGTGTGCATGCACGAGCCAAATCCGTTAGGGTAGCTGTGTACTTCTGCATTGTGTAAGTTAGTGTTGTAAATTGGCGCCTAATGTGTGTTACGCGTCTGTGGCTGATTTGGCATCCTTGCTCTTTTTTGGAAAATGCGTAGGTGTTTGGTGGTGTTTTGCGTCTTTATAGTCCTGGAGCCTTTTTTTCATTTTTTTCGGCGGCCATTTTTTCTCTCGCTTAGGGGATTTTCGGGTGTCTAAACTCTTGCATTTTTAGTCAAATTGAGGTGTAACTTCACTTTTCTAGGTCCTCGGTGCCCCCCTTGCTGTGGGTAAGCTTTTTATGTGTTTCTTGTGTGTATTTATGATGTTTTTCATGTTTTCATGTGCTCAGGTTTCGGGCGGTAAGGTAGTATTTTTGCGAGGTCGTAATGTCTTTTTTTGTAAGTTCTGTGTCTCATATTTTTTCACGTAAGTCCGTAAATTTTTCGAGGTCCGCAGCGTTAGCAACAACCCGCCTGCTCACAACTATATATGTGATAGTTATATTAATTATATAACTGTTCTCTATATTTGTTTTTTTTGTTGTTTTAAATTTGTTCTTGAGATGAAAGCATTGTTGGAAAATGGCACATAGAGTTTCCTATGTGAAATAGTGGTCCTCTTAAAAGAGTTCCAGAGACATCTAATTTCGTCCTGGAAGTAAAACCACTGTTCTCTATGTTTTTTGCCATTTTATAGAGTTTCTTAGTGAAATAGTGGTCCTCTAAAAAGTGCCCTAATGACATAAAAGTTTATCCTCGAAATAAAACCATTGTGCTGTATATTTATTTATTTTTCTTGTGAAATTGTCCTTGAGGTGAAAGCATTTTTTTTGCTGTTGTTTGACATGTATTGTTATAGTTTTTTTAATTTAAGTTATAGTACCTCATAGTAGACAATATTTTTTGTAAAACTGCGGCCATCATCTAATAAATCACCTTCACTTTGGTTGTTTTTAATGTAAACTTTAAAAGCCTCTGGATTCTTGAATCTGGAAAATGCAACATACAACAGTTGGCCATGCGCAAATACTGGTTCTTCGAAAAAGATACCCACAGATTTTAAAGTTTGTCCTTGTGATTTATTAATGGTCATGGCAAATGCAATGATGATGGGAAATTGTCTCATTTGAAGTACAAAAGGGAGGCTACTTTCACTTGGTGCCAAATCTATTCTTGGTATGAAAACTCTCTCTCCTCTATGGGTACCAGTTAGAAGTTCAGCATGAATGAAATGGTCCTTTAATTCTTGAACAATTAATCTGGTCCCATTACATAGGCCTTTTTTTGGGTTCATATTTCGCAGTAACATGACAATTGCACCTTTCTTTAGCTGCAAAATATGCGGTGGCATTCCAGAGGGATTTAATGAATTAATGAATTCAGTTGAAAAGTTTGTCTGACTTTCTTTGTCATCGCCAAGTACAGAATCAGCACTGTGATAATTTTTTTGTGGTGCATTTTTTTTTTTTATATTTCATTATTGAGGAGTAATGCATCCTTATTTTTGCATGTTAGTATTACTTTGTTAGACCTCGTTATTTATTGTATTTTGGAATCTAGCTGATATGAGATCCTGTTTGCAAAACATATGAGGTGAAATTTGCAATGTATCATAGGGTAAATTTTGTATTTGCTCGTTTTTTTCTTCTCCAATATTAATGAGCAAATCATTGAACTAATTTTCTCCTTCTGATTTCATATTTTGTTGTAATTGAAGATGGGAAAATAGTTTCCATACTGTACTTGACTTTATACATGTTTCGACAATGTTGGTTCGATTTTTGTCTAAAATCTCCACTTAACAACATTACCTTTGCACCAAATGGCAAATCATTATCCATGACTTCACATAGCAAACGGTCAATACATTGTCGGGCATGGCATGACATAATTGTAGCTTCATCTATTATAATTAATTTACTTTTTTTACTTTTTTGGGTTTGCAATGATGTCATTCGAATATCCAACACTGATGTTTCCAGAATGGGAACTGGAAGTTTAAATCCACTATGCACAGTTCTTCCACCTTCTAACAAAAGTGCAGCAATACTAGTGGTTGCAAATGGCAGTGCTATTTCACCTTGTGCTCGAACAAAACTCATCAATAAATTATACAGATAAGTTTTTCCTTATCCATCAGGTCCATCTAGATAGAAATAATGCTCTCTTGATCTAGGGCATTTTTCATTACATTAAATTCTAATCTTTCTTCTGCTCTTTGTCTTTGAAGCTGAGTGTCATAGTCTTCTCAGTTTATATTGTCTATGAGTCCTGGATCTGGCAGATTAAAACTTGCACAACTTAATCCGTGAGAAAGAAAGAGCTCTTGAATTTCAATTAATGCTTTTAATTGTGCAAGTGGCTCATTGTATCGTTGAAAAAAGTCTTCAGACATATTTGTTTAAAATTTGTCCCACAAAGCTAATGCATTTGGAGCATTTGAGAAGATACAAATGAATACAAATTGTTCCCTCATCTGCCGTGCATTTGACACAGTGCTGCTTCTTCTAGACATCTTTCCCATTCTGTATCATCAGCTAGGAAGTTTCTGTGTTGCGCAGCTAAATTAAATGATTCATAAACTATGTCATTACAGTTCTTAACTGTTCAAAACTTTGTGCACTGGGAACATTTAGAAGCAGTAAACGTAAGCAGAAATGTTCAAGGTCTCTTGGACTTACAGTGTAAATTCTTGGTGTTATTTTATTTCCACAACTTTTTCGATTTCGTCATAATCCATTAACGAAAACATAATGGTATGGCATATCAATATATAACAACTCCCTTGCCGCCAAGTCAGTACAATTTAATTGAAACCACACAGTTAGTGTAGTTTGCCAATGCTCACTTTGTACCAAAGCATTTGTTTAATTTCCAACATGGAAAAACATTAAATGTCTTTGTAGCAAATGTACAGCCAATCGATATACTGCATGTGAGCTATCATGCATTTCAAATTTGAAAAGATGCCACATTTAGTGATGTCCCGAACAGTTCACCGGAGAACTATTCGCTGCGATTTTCGCATGTTTGCGTCCGCCGCGAACGGCGAACACATGTGCTTTTCGGTTTGCCCCCTACACTTTATCATTGAGGAAACTTTGAGGAATCATTTTTTTTATTTTATAATTTTTTGTGTGTAATCTATGCCTGCCTGCCAGCGTGTGTGTGTGACAGGCTACACCTAACAGCTTATATTGTGCTTATTTTCACTACTCATACCTGGTGGTGTAACATACATTGAAAACAACCATTTTTTTCCTGTAATCTAATTTCAGTTGCCTGCCTGTGTCAGGCTCACAGCTTATATTGTGCTCAGTGACATAAAACAACACTTTTTTGACTGTAATACATTGAATAGCAATTGCCTGCCTACAGGCGTGTGTGTGAAGCCTATTGCATCTACTCTGCCAACGTTTGCCAGTGCACAGTGGCACTCATATCTGGTGGCACCTTAGATTGCACGCCCAGTGCCCCAAATTTGAAGCCCAGGACCGACCAAGCATATTTTTCCATCTCCCGCTTCCAAAAATCCATGCCATATACACGTCCCCTGATAGTCGACGTAACAGGGATCAAACCGATAGGAATAGTACTACGTAACAGTACACACCTTATAATAACGCAGACAGAGGCAACGCGTATAATCTTCCATGCTGTGCAGTGGAAGCCACCAGACTCTGATCTGTGTATAATGTTCCATGCTGGGCAGTGGAAGCCCCAAGACTCGGACCTGTGTATAATCTTCCATGCTGGGCAGTGGAAGCCCCCAGACTCTGGGAAACTGAAGAAGAGGAGTCAGAGGAGGAAGGTGGCTTTGAGGAGGTGGAAGACCAAACACAGCAGGCATCCCAGGGGGCTTGTTGTCACCTTTCGGGGACCCTTGGTGGCTGGGTGGAGGAAGAGACCTTCAATGACATCAGTGAGGACAAGGAACGGGACATGGCTAGCTTGGTATCCAACCTTGTGCAAATGGGGAGTTTGCGGTTGTGCAAAGGGACTGTTTGCGGTTGTTTGCAGTGCATTAAACGGGGAGATTGGTCTGTTACTGTGAAGGGGGTGTAACCCTTACACTACCTGATCGATACAACATCATACCTGATGTTTTAAAGCATGTTATTCCAAACAATTTAGGAATGTTAGGTGATTTATGCACTTTATGGCTTAAAACCAGACTCTGCATCAACTATGTAATTTTCTGTGGGAGTTTTGCCATGGATACCCCTCCGGCATGCCACAGTCCAGGTGTTAGTCCCCTTGAAACAACTTTCCCATTACTATTGTGGCCAGAAAGAGTCCCTGTGGGTTTTGAAATTCACCTGCCTATGGAAGTCTCTGGCGGTTCGCCGGGATCGCCTGTTTGCGAACATTTGGTTGAAGTTCTGGTCCGCTGTTCGCGAACCGAAAATTTGATGTTCCTGACATCACTAGCCACATTGCTTCTGGTGGACTTACATAGCGAATATCTACATGAGATGCAAGTTCATCATGTAATAACTCACTTTGTTCGGGATTTTCTGCATTTTTGACCACTACAGTAGCTGCATCATAGGCTTTGTAAATATATTTGTAGACATATTTAATGTTTTTTTTAGAAGTGCAAGTTTTCACATTAATGTGTGCATTATACTTCATGAGTAAATGTGGATTGTATGGTACAACATACCTGTTATCTACCATTTTTTCACGAATAAGGGCATTTTGGCCTTTTTTTCTTCTATATAATGGATAGCCATCACAATTAGCATAAGTGTTGTCTCTATAATCTTTTGGAAATTCTTTTGTACATTTCTTATTTTCCATACATGGTGACTGTGGATTAATATCTCCACACGCTCCATGAATCATACGATGAATTACAATCTCATATAGTCTACCATGTATTTCTGGATCTGGTAGTTCAGCAATAATCAGTGAATCCACTTTGTCACCAGTATCCAATGTATCTTTCTCTTGAAGGATCATAAGAATATGTGCATGTGTAAGGCCTCTTTTTTTAAATTCTATGGTATAAACATAAGCCAGACATTTGCCAAATAACTGAGTTATGGTTATGTCACATATTAATCCAGTTAATTTGATTTAAAGACTCTTGCCACTAAATCTGGTCTAGCAGTTTGTCCAGTTAGCAGATTCTGTACAATCTCTGGCCATTGTGGATTACATGTAAACATAATAAATAAATCTGGTTTGCCATATTTAGTTACAATAGCCATAGCATCATTGTATCTTTCTCGCATATTGCGAGGAGATCCTTGGAAAGAAGAAGGTAAAATGATGGCTTTGCCAGCTGGCAACTCTCTGGTTGTAGCCACCTCAGCAACATATTCCATCAGTCCAGAATACTGTTCTACACAAAGTTTATCTTGTTGATATTTGATGAAGTTTAAATTATTTGCCTCAACTTGCAAATATGAATCAATGATCCATTGTTGTGTTAGTTTTCCGCAACATAAAATGGGATTGAATCCATCTCGAATGGCAGTTTGAGCCACTTTAAATTCAAGCATGGAAATATTATTTCTCACACGTACTTTTGAATTTGGGTAACTCTCAAGGGTTAATTTGGGTTGCCAACCTGCTTCCCCATGTGGAAAAAATATGGGATATGTCATTCGATCCAAATTAGTACTTAAGATACTTATATTAATAATTATATTATATTGAAATGGTGGTTCTCCCTCGTCATTTTAAAAAAGACCATTGCAGCCTCATTTAATGTTGGCAAGTTATAACAGGGATTATCAGTATGGCAATCTCTTTTAAGAACCATATTGACTTTTGGGATTGGGAATTTGTGCATGAATTTGTTGTTCCTTTTCTACTTCTGACAATTTTTTATAAGCTTGAGTGTATGGGTTTTGAGCCATAATTTTATCAGGTGCTATAAAAACAATGGGTAAGCATTTTTTATTTTCTAGAAGCTGCATACGTTGTTCAACAGCTTCCATTGTATCTAGGACATATAGTTGAGCAAATTTTCTTTGCTCCCCTTCTTCTGGATGTAAATGAGAAGTACAATGGTAAATTTGTCCTTAGACTTTAAAACAGTAAGGACGATTTCCTGGCACATTACCAGCTAATGTTGCACCCATAGATGCAAAAGATATGGAGCTATTATAGGATCTTATGTTTAATTTGAAATTGTTGTAGTTAGGGAAAGAAGGCTCTGTCATAATGCTTTCTAAATATGTTGAGAATTTATTTTTTGTGGAAGCCTTACCTTGCCGTTTTGACAGCAACTAACATACTCACCATCTCTGGGTCTTTCCTGTTTGAAATGATAAGCCCCACAAAACTGACAGACAACTTTCATCATACCACAATTATGAACCTCTACTGTTAAAGATGTAACTAAAGGACAATTGTGAGAATATCTATCAATCTGACTAAATCAACATTATAATTCTTATCAGATTCTTCTAATACATTTTCTAGATGTTTTTGTTTTTTGGTTGCCTTCTTGGGCTTGGATGTTACTTTCTAAGCCGCTTGTCTTTTGCTTGAAATTCTCTCACGTTCTTTTACACGTAAAATGTTATTTTCCTCCGGCGTCTGTCGATCTTTACATCTTTGTACACGTTCTCACGTTTGCCGTCTCTTCTGTTCCTCTTTATTTTCGTTACCCACCATAGTAAACTTTAAATATAAATATTATATTAGATTTGTATTTGTGTGTTTTTTAAAAGCAATTTTCTTTATTTTCCTTATTTCTTCTGCTATCCTGTTTAGTGCTAATTTTGTTGCAGTGCATTTTATTAAAGGTGCACAGAAAAGATGATACATCTTTGTATGTTGTATATGTTATTAGAATTGTTTGGGGTATTCTGTTTTGTGTGCACCAGTGTGCCATTGTGTACTTGGGGTTACTGTGTTAGGCTTAGAGGGTTAGTTATATTGCACTGCGTTTGGACATTGGGGCAGACCAAAAAGGATATATCCTTCCATTTTGTATGACTAAGCATTTCTTGTCTTATGCTGTTTATTGGATGGCAGTGTTGTCATTATGGTCTTATGTTTTTGGGTTTAGGCTTATAGGATTTGTTACACTTGAGTTTATTTTGACATTGGCGACCAGCAAATAGGATTGATGCTTCCATTTTGTATGTGTTAACACCATTGGTTGTGGTATCTTGTTTGGTGTGTGGCACTGTTTGCATGATGGTGGTATTCTTAAGGTTTAGTTGTTTTGCAGTGCTTTTCCACATTGGTGCACACCAAACAGGATAAATCTTTCAATTTTGTCTATTTGACAAAAATTTGCTGTGCTATCCTGTTTCGTGTACCGCACTGTTGGCATTAGGGGTTTAGGTTATGGGGATTGGTTTAGAGGGTTAGTTAAGTTGCAGTTTTGACATTGGCGCACACCAAACCAGGATTGATTATTTTTCACTTACAGCATAGTATTTTTGTTAAGCAAATGTATTGCTATACATTATCTGTTTGGTGTAATATTTTTTCTATAAATTTCGGGAGAGTTTACAGGCTGTGTTACACCGTGTTGTCTAAACCATAACCACGAGTTTGACTAATTCATCATGCTCATGGCCGCAAATGCAACGTACGCAAGAATGGTTTACGTGTTGGGATGACAACCATGTCTTTTGCTGGCTTGGCTAATTTTCTCGCTCTCTAACTCCGCCGAATTTCAGTACCAGTGATGCTGCGGACTTGGGATTTATTATGGCCCATAGCCAGTAGAGGGACTTGAATCTGACCTGATTGTTCCAGACATCCACATCATTATTTTGTTTTTATATATATCTCATAAAGCTTCTGTATCCTTAAATAAACTACTATTCAAATGGTGTCATTTAATCAGTGAATTTTTTCTTATGCCCTTTACAATGCCATTGCATTAAAATATTTTTATGAGCATATGCAAAAAACAAAAATGTGGTTCTGAACATTGACTTTATTTTCACAAATAAATTGAGATCTCAGTGGATTTTTTTTTAAACTGACTGCCCCTGGTTTACAGGAAAAGTAAAAACCTAATGTGAAAAAATCAGGAAACAACAATGATAGAAAGGAGAACAAATGAACCCAATTAAAATTTATTTTTTCCACACAAATAATACATACATAGAAATTTGTTAATGATGTGGACTACCAGAGCATAGAAATAATCAATAGAAAAAAAAATAACATATATTGTTTGAGGATTTGCCTCATTTAATTTACAGAACATGCCCACAACTTTGAAGATGCTTTTTTAAATTTAATTGTGAAGCAAACAACAAATAGGACAAAATAACAGAAAAAGTCAATGTGCATAACTATTCACCCCCCTAAAGTCAATACTTTGTAGAGCCACCTTTTGCGGCAATCACAGCTCCAGATCGCTGTGAATTGTCTCTATGAGCTTGCAACATCTTACCACTGGGATTTGTGCCCATTCCTCCCTGCAAAACTGCTCCAGCTCCTTCAAGTTGGATGGTTTGCGCTTGTGAACAGCAATCTTTAAGTCTGACCACAGATTTTCTATTGGATTGAGGTCTGGGCTTTGACTAGTCCATTCCAACACATTAACATGTTTCACCTTAAACCACTCAAGTGTTGCTTTAGCAGTGTTTTTGGGCTCATTGTCCTGCTGGAAGGTGAACTTCTGTCCTAGCCTCAAATCATGCACAGAGTGGTGCAGGTTTTGCTCAAGAATATCCCTGTATTTAGCATATCCATCTTTTCCTCAACTCTGACCAGTTTCCCAGTCCTGGCTCCTGAAAAACATCTACACAGCATGATGCTGCCACCACCATGTTTCACTGTGGGGATGGTGTTCTTTGGATGATGTGTTGGGTTTGCGCCAGGAATAGCATTTTCTTTGATGGCCAAAAAGTTAAATTTTAGTCTCATTAGACCAGAGCACCTTCCTCCATACATTTTGGGAGTCTCCCACATGTCTTTTTGCAAACTCAAAACGTGCCATTGTGTTTTTGCTGAAAGTAATGACTCTATGGAGCGTACGGTTTATTGTCGTCCTATGTACAGATACTCCAAACTCTGCTGTGGAACTCTGCAGCTCATCCAGGGTTACCTTAGGTCTCTGAGTTGCCTCTCTGATTAATGCCCTCCTTGCCCGGTCGGTGAGTTTTGGTGGGCGGCCGTCTTTTGGCAGGTTTGCTGTTGTGCCATGTTCTTTCCATTTGGTTATGATAGATTTAATGGTGCTCCTGGGGATCATCAAAGACTTGGATATTATTTTATAACCTAACCCTGACTTGTACTTCTCAACAACATTGTCCCTTACTTGTTTGGACAGATCCTTGGTCTTCATGGCAGTGTTTTGTTAGTGGTGCCTCTTACTTAGGTGTTGCAGCCTCTGGGGCCTTTCAAAAAAGGTGTGTATATGTAATGACAAATCATGTGACACTAAGATTGCACACAGGTGGACATCATTTCACTAATTATGTGACTTTTGAAGGTAATTGGTAGCACCAGAGTTTTTTATGGGCTTCATAACAAAGGGGTTGAATACATACGCACATACCAATTTTCTGTTTTCTATTTCTAATAAATACAGTACATCATTTCTTTTAAACTAATGGTTTCAAAAACATTATTTTCCTCTTTCAATAAAATTGTTGGAAAGCTACTCAAATATTGTATGAGTGTTACTTTTGCTTATTATAATTCAAAAGTTTTTAAAAAATATATAAAATGTTTGTTGTGTTACTTATAATGGTAAACCAATCTGATGGTATATATTATGGTATACCCAGGCCACCATTAGAATTCTATAGGACCTTATGTATTGACCATGTCAAACCTGCCTTGTTGGGATTCAAAAGGGCAAGAAAACCAATACTACTTGCAGGTTGAATAGGTTTTGCATCTCCACATATGACAGCTAAATGGGATGCTAGGACAAGTTGCCAATTATCAGGCCAAGTTGTAGTTCCTAGGCCAGTAATAATTAGAGGAATTCATTTCAGGGTAAAACAACACAAATTACCTTCCCTCTAAACGAAACCAAAACAGAGCATAACTTTAGTAGTCAGTTCACCACTTTCTATATAAAGAGACACAGTGGAGGGAGAGGGGTACAGACACAGCGGGGTAAGTGACACAGGAGAAGGGGGAAAGAATCAGGGAAGTGAGGGGGAGACACAGGGAAGGGAGAGGCGGAGAGACACAGGGGAAGGGAGAGGGAGGAGGGAGAGGGGGAAGAGACACAGGATAGGGGGAAGAGACACAGCGGTGGAAAGAGACACAGGAGAAGGGGGAGAGAATCACGGAAGGGAAAGGGGGCAAGAGACACAGGGGAGGGAGAGGGGGAAAAGAAAGAGACATGCAGGGTACACAGAGAGATAGTACATAGAAGACAGAAAATGCAATGTATAACACTATAGGATTTTTGGATTTTGCAAAGTCTTTTGATTCAGTGCCACATGGGAGACTATTGTGCAAACTAATAGATACAGGAGTTGCAGTAAATATCTGCTCATGGATTGAGAGCTGGTTTAAAGACAGGAAGCAAAGGGTTGTTGTAAATGGAACATACTCTGATTGGACTAATGTGGTCAGTGGGGTTCTTCAGGGTTCAGTATTAGGTCCTCTCCTTTTTAACATATTTATTAATGACTTAGAGGTAGGATTGGAGTGTGGTGTCTCCATTTTCGCTGATGACACGAAGTTGCACAAGGTAATTAAATCAGATAGTAATATGCTTTCCCTCCAAAGAGATTTACATAAAATTGAGGAATGGGCATCTAAATGGCAGATGAGATTTAATACAAATAAATGTAAAGTTATGCATCTGGGAAGGAAAAATAGCCATGCAATTTATAATCTTAATGGAACAAGTCTAGATGTATCGGAAATTGAAAGGGATTTGAGAGTGCTTGTGGACAACCACCTAGGTAACAGTGCTCAAAGCCAAGCAGCAGCTGCAAAGGCAAATAAAATATTAGCATGTATTAAGAAGGGTATAGAAGCCAGGGAAGCAAATATAATTATGCCACTATACAAATCTCTAGTACGCCCTCATTTGGAATATGGAGTACAATTTTGGGTACCACTTCATAAAAAGGACATTTTAGAGCTGGAAAAGGTAAAGAGGAGGGCAACAAAACTAATATGGGGAATGGAGGGACTAAGTTATGAAGAAAGACTAACCAAATTAAACTTATTTTCTCTAGAAAAAAGGTGTCTAAGAGGAGATATGATTACCTTATATAAATACATCCAGGGTCAGTATAAAGATTTGTCAAGGGAACGTTTTGTGCCAAGAGTTTTTCAACTGACAAGAGGACATCCCTTGAGGTTAGAAGTAAAAAGATTCCACCTTAAAGAAAGAAAAGGGTTCTTCACAGTAAGGGTGGTTAATCTGTGGAATTCTCTACCAGAGGAGGTGGTGACAGTGGATTCGATAGATAACTTTAGAAGGGGACTGGATTTATTTCTAATTAAAAAGGGAATTCAGGGTTATCATGGATAATTAGAGAGGCAGTATTGATCCAGGGAGAAGTCCAGTCGCCAGTGTCTGGGATCAGGCAGGATTTGATTATTTTTATTTTATTTTTTTATTTTATATATACAACTAATTAATTAATAGTTAATCCGCATATTGCAGATCAGAGGAGATCTTAAAAGGTTGAACTTGATGGACTGAAAGTCTTTTTTCAACCTTAAATACTATGTAACTATGTAACTATGTAACTATGTAACTATGATGTTATCACGGGCAAGTCACTAGTAGTATATAACAAATAAGTGAAGAGACACAGGGGAGGGAGAGGGGAAAAAAGAGACACAAGGGAGTGGGAAGAGAAATAGGGAGGGAGAAGGGATGAAGAGATAAAGTAGGGAAAAATGACACAGGGAAGGGGGAGAAGAGACACAAGGGCGAGAGACACAGGGGAGGGAGAAGAGACACAAGGGAGGGAGAGCAGGGGAAAGAGACACAGAGGAGGGAGAGGAGAGAAGTAAAGGGGGAAAGAGACACAGGGGAGGGAGAGGGGGAAAATGAGAGGGAGAGGGGGAAGGAGGCACAGGAAAGGGAGAAGGGAAAAGGAGATACAGGGGAGGGAATGTGGGGAAGGACACAAAGGAGAGGGAGAGGGATGGAAGAGACACAGGGAAGGGGGGAAGAGACACAGTGGAGGGAAATGAAGAGGAGAGACACAGGGGATAGAGACACAGGGGAGGGAGAAGAGACACAGGAGAAGAGTGAGAGAAGGGAAAAGAAAGAGACATGCATGGTACACAGAAAGATAGTACATAAACAGACAGAAAATGCAATGTATAACACTATATGATGTTGTCACGGGCTAGTCGCTAGTAGTATATCACAAATAAGTGAAGAGATACAGGAGTGGGAGATGAGACACAGGGGAGGGAGAAGGCGGGAAGAGACACAGTGGGGAAAGAGACTCAGGAGAAGGGGGAGAGACACAGGAGAGGGAGAGGGGGAAAATAGACACAGGGGAGGGAGAGGGTGGGAAGAGACCCACAGGAGGGAGAGGGGGATGAGACACAGGGGAGGGAGAAGGAAAGAGACACATGGGGAGGGAGAGGGGGGAAGAGACACAGGGGATGGAGAGGAGGGAAACAGACACAGGGGAGGGAGAGGAGAAAAAAGAGACACAAAGGATTGGGAAGAGACACAGGGAGGGAGAAGGGGAGAGACAAAGGGAAAAAGAAGGGGGAAGGAGACACAGGGGAGGGAGAAGAGAAACAGGGGAGGGAGAGGGAGGAGAGACACAGGAGAGGGAGAGGGGGGAAAGAGACAGAGGGGAGGGAAAGGGGGAGATAAGACACAGGGGCGAGAGACACAGGGAAGGGAGAAGAGACACAGGGGAGGGAGAGCAGGGGAAAAAGACACAGGGGAGGGAGATGAGGAAAGTAAAGGGGTAAAGAGACACAGGGGAGGGAAAGGGGGGAAATGAGAGGGAGAGGGGATAGGTCGGCACAGGAAAGGCAGAAGGGAAAAGGAGACACTGGGGAGGGAATGGGGGGAAGGAGACACAGGGGAAGGAAAGGGGCAGAAGAGACACAGGGAAGGGGGGAAGAGACACAAAGGAGGGAAAGAGGGAGGAGAGACACAGGGGAGAGAGACACAGGGTAGGGAGAAAATACACAGGGGAGGGAGAGGGGGAGAGACTCAGGGGGAGAGGGGATGAGACACAGTGGGGTAAGAGAAACAGGAGAAGGGGGAGAGAATCAGAGAAGTGAGGGGAGACACAGGGGAGGGAGAGGGGGAGAGACACACAGGAGGGACAGGGGGAAGAGACACATGGGGAGGGAGAGGGGGAAGAGACACAGGGGAGGGAGAGGGGGAAGAGACACAGGAAAGGGAGAGGGGAGAAAGACACACAGGGGAGGGAAAGGGTGAGAAGAGACACAGGGGAGAGACATGGGGAAGAGACACAGGTGAGGGAGAGGGGGAAGAGACACAGGGGAGGGAGAAGAGACACAGGGGAAGGAGGGGGTAGAGACACAGGAGAAGGGGGAGAGACACATGGGAGGGAGAGGGGGAAGAAAGAAACAGGAAGGGTACACACAGAGATAGTACATAAACTGACAGAAAACACAATGTATAACAATAAGAGATGTTGCGGACAGTTCGCCCGCGGACTATTCGCGGCGATTTTGGCTCTTTCGCGCTCGCATCGGACGGCTGACACATGCGCTTTTCGGTCCGCCCCCTATTCTTTATCATTGAGGAAACTTTGACCCTGCACCTCACAGTCAGCAGACACATTCCAGCCAATCAGCAGCATACACTCCCTTCCAGAGCCTTCCATCTGAAGGACAGCATACATTTTAGAATCATTCTGAAGCTGCATTCGTTGTGAAAGGACAGATAGTGTAGCTGCTGGAGATTTAATAGGGAAATAGATAGCAAGGCTGTGTATTTAGCTTCCACTACAGACCTGAAGGACTCATCTGATATCTGCTGCAAGGACAGCAACCTAAAAAGCCCTTTTTAGGGCTAGAGCATCATTTATTTTATTTCATAATTTGTTTCTGTGTAATCTAATTGCATATGCCTGCCTGCCAGCATGTGTGTGTGACAGGCTAACACCTAACAGCTTATATTGTGCTTATTTTCACTACTCATACCTGGTGGTGTACCATACATTGAAAACAACCATTTTTTTTCCTGTAATCTAATTTCAGTTGCCTGCCTGTGTCAGGCTCACAGCTAATATTCTGCTCTGTTTCACCAGTCATAGTTGGTGTACCATACATTGAAAAAAAAAAACCCTTTTTTCCTTTAATCTAATTTCAGTTGCCTGCCTGTGTCAGGCTCACAGTTTATATTGTGCTCAGTGAAATAAAGCAACACTTTTTTGACTGTAATAGATTGAATAGCAATTGCCTGCCTAAAGGCATGTGTGTAAAGCCTATTGCATCTACTCTGCCAACTTTTGCCAGTGCTTAGTGATACCTCACATCTGGTGCAACCGTAGTGTACAGTGACATAAAACAACACTTTTTTGACTGTAATCAAATGAATATCAGTTGCCTGCCTACAGGCGAGTGTGTGAGGCCTACAGCGCCTACTCTGCCAACTTTTGCCAGTGCACAGTGACACTCATATCTGGTGCGACCTAGTGTACAGTGAAATAAAAGAACCCTTTTTTTTCTGTAATCGATTGAATATCAGTTGCCTGCCTACAGGCGTGTGTGTGAGGCCTACAGTGCCTACTCTGCCAACTTTTGCCAGTGCACAGTGACACTCATATCTGGTGCAACCTAGTGTACAGTGAAATAAAAGAACCCTTTTTTTTCTGTAATCGATTAAATATCAGTTGCCTGCCTACAGGCGTGTGTGTGAGGCCTACAGCCCCTACTCTGCCAACTTTTGCCAGTGCACAGTGACACTCATATCTGGTGCAACCTAGTGTACAGTGAAATAAAAGAACCCTTTTTTTACTGTAATCGATTAAATATCAGTTGCCTGCCTACAGGCGTGTGTGTGAGGCCTACAGCGCCTACTCTGCCAACTTTTGCCAGTGCACAGTGACACTCATATCTGGTGCAACCTAGTGTACAGTGAAATAAAAGAACCCTTTTTTTACTGTAATCGATTGAATATCAGTTGCCTGCCTACAGGCGTGTGTGTGAGGCCTACAGCGCCTACTCTGCCAACTTTTGCCAGTGCACAGTGACACTCATATCTGGTGCAACCTAGTGTACAGTGAAATAAAAGAACCCTTTTTTTACTGTAATCGATTGAATATCAGTTGCCTGCCTACAGGCGTGTGTGTGAGGCCTACAGCGCCTACTCTGCCAACTTTTGCCATTGCACAGTGACACTCATATCTGGTGCAACCTAGTGTACAGTGAAATAAAAGAACCCTTTTTTTACTGTAATCGATTGAATATCAGTTGCCTGCCTACAGGCATGTGTGTGAGGCCTACAGCGCCTACTCTGCCAACTTTTGCCAGTGCACAGTGAAACTCATATCTGGTGCAACCTAGTGTACAGTGAAATAAAAGAACCCGTTTTTACTGTAATCGATTGAATATCAGTTGCCTGCCTACAGGCGTGTGTGTGAGGCCTACAGCGCCTACTCTGCCAACTTTGGCCAGTGCAAAGTGACACTCATATCTGGTGCAACCTAGTGTACAGTGAAATAAAAGAACCCTTTTTTTACTGTAATCGATTGAATATCAGTTGCCTGCCTACAGGCGTGTGTGTGAGGCCTACAGCGCCTACTCTGCCAACTTTTGCCTGTGGTCAGTGACACTCATATCTGGTGCAACCTAGTGTACAGTGAAATAAAAGAACCCTTTTTTTACTGTAATCGATTGAATATCAGTTGCCTGCCTACAGGCGTGTGTGTGAGGCCTACAGCGCCTACTCTGCCAACTTTTGCCAGTGCACAGTGACACTCATATCTGGTGCAACCTAGTGTACAGTGAAATAAAAGAACCCTTTTTTTACTGTAATCGATTGAATATCAGTTGCCTGCCTACAGGCGTGTGTGTGAGGCCTACAGCGCCTACTCTGCCAACTTTGGCCAGTGCAAAGTGACACTCATATCTGGTGCAACCTAGTGTACAGTGAAATAAAAGAACCCTTTTTTTTACTGTAATCGATTGAATATCAGTTGCCTGCCTACAGGCGTGTGTGTGAGGCCTACAGCGCCTACTCTGCCAACTTTTGCCTGTGCTCAGTGACACTCATATCTGGTGCAACCTAGTGTACAGTGAAATAAAAGAACCCTTTTTTTACTGTAATCGATTGAATATCAGTTGCCTGCCTACAGGCGTGTGTGTGAGGCCTACAGCGCCTACTCTGCCAACTTTTGCCAGTGCACAGTGACACTCATATCTGGTGTCACAGTAGCTTGCACGCATAGTACCAATAATAAAAAAAAATGACAGGCAGAGGCAGGCCACCCCGCAGGGGCCGTCGTGGTCGTGATGCTGTGATTCCCTTTGGCCCTAGAATAATGCCCAGTTTTCAGAGGCAATGTACCCTGAACTTGAAAAGTTCAGAGGACATGGTTGACTGGCTAACACAGGACACCCAATCTTCTACAGCTTCCGCTCGGAACCTAGACACACCATCCTCCTCCAGCTTAGCTTCGGGCACCTCTCCAGTTACCACTCGCCCGCCTGCCTCCACCACCAACACTAGCATCACAGCCGCTTCACTTGATCCGTCAGCAGAGTTATTTACACATCCGTTGGAAGAAATGAGTGATGCGCAAACATTAGTGCCAGAGGATGTAGATAACAGGGATATGTCACAGTCAGGCAGCATTACACACATGGACGTACGGTCTGATGATGATGATGTTGTACCCGGTGCTGCTTCCTTTGTTGAGTTGTCAGATACAAGTGAAGCGGTTGATGATGACGATGTGTCCGTGGATGTCACGTGGGTGCCCGCTATAAGAGAAGAAGAACAGGAGGAAAGTTCAGATGGGGAGACAGAGAGGAGGAGGAGACGAGTTGGAAGCAGGGGGAGTTCGTCGCAACTAGCTAGTGGCACAGTCAGACAGCATGCATCGGCACCCGGAGTCAGCCAGACAGCACGCCAGTCAACACATGCTGTTGCCACCACCAGAATGCCGTCATTGCAGAGCTCAGCAGTGTGGAAATTTTTTGGTGTGTCTGCCTTGACAACAGCGATGCCATTTGCAACCTGTGCGAAAAGAAACTGAGTCGTGGGAAGTCCAACACCCACCTAGGTACAACTTCTTTGCAAAGGCACATGATGTCACATCACAAACGCCTATGGGATCAACACATGAGTACAAGCAGCACACAAAGTCAAAGCCGCCATCCTCCTCCTGGTCCAGCATCTTCAGCCACGTCAACCACTGCTGCCCTGCTTGCCCCCTCTCAACCATCCACCACTCCGTGTCTCGCCCTGAGCAGTCCCTGCTCATCTGCCCACAGTCAGGTGTCTGTCAAGGACATGTTTGGGCGTAAGAAGCCAATGTCACAAAGTCACCCCTTTCCCCGGCAACTGACAGCTGGCTTGTCTGAACTCTTAGCCCGCCAGCTTTTACCATACAAGCTGGTGGAGTCTGAGGCGTTCAAAAAATTTGTAGCTATTGGGACACCACAGTGGAAGGTACCCGGCCGAAATTTCTTTGCACAAAAGGCAATCCCCAACCTGTACTCGATTGTGCAAAAGGAAGTAATGGTATCTCTGGCACACAGTGTTGGGGCAAGTGTCCATCTGACCACTGATACCTGGTATGCAAAGCATGGTCAGGGCAGGTATATCACCTACACTGCGCATTGGGTAAACCTGGTGACGGCTGCCAAGCATGGAATACGTGGCCCTGCAGAGGAGTTGGTGACACCGCCACGACTTGCAGGCAGGCCTGCTGCCACCTCCTCTACTCCTCCTACTCCATCCTCTTCCATAACCTCCTCGGCTGAGTCCTCTTCTGCTGCTGCTATGTCTTGCTCCACATCAATGGCACCCCCCCCCCCCAGCTCCACAGGTACTATTCCACATCCCGGATACGGCAGTGTCATGCCGTCTTGAGGTTGACTTCCCTGAAAGCAGAGAGTCACACAGGACCAGCACTCATGTCCGCCCTGAACGCACAGGTGGATCAGTGGGTGACTCCGCACCAACTGGAGATCGGCAAAGTGGTTTGTGACAACGGAAGAAATTTGTTGGCGGCATTGAATTTGGGCAAGTTGACACATGTGCTGTGCATGGCACATGTGTGTAATCTGATTGTACAACGCTTTGTGCATAAGCACCCAGGCTTACAGGACGTCCTGAAGCAGGCCAGGAAGGTGTGTGGCCATTTCAGGCGTTCCTACACGGCCATGGCGCACTTTACAGATATCCAGCGGCGAAACAACATGCCAGTGAGGCGCTTGATTTTAGACAGCCCGACACGTTGGAATTCAACACTCCTAATGTTCGACCGCCTGCTCCAACAAGAAAAGGCTGTTAACGAGTATTTGTATGACTGGGGTGCTAGCACAGCCTCTGCGGAGCTGAAGATTTTTTTGCCACGTTACTGGACGCTCATGCGCAATGCCTGTAGGCTTATGCGTCCTTTTGAGGAGGTGACAAACCTGGTCAGTCGCACCGAGTGCACCATCAGCGACATCATACCATCTTCCTGGAGCGTGCCCTGCGAAGAGTGCTGGTTTAGACCGTAGATGAGCGTGAAAAGGAAGAGTTGTGGTCACCATCACCATCAGAAACAGCCTTATCAGCATCGCTTGCTGGACCTGCGTCAACGCTGGAAGAGGATTGTGAGGAAGAGGAGTCAGAGGAGGAATTTGGCTTTGAGGAGGAGGAGGAAGACCAACCACAACAGGCATCCCAGGGTGCTTGTTGTCACCTATCTGGTACCCATGGTGTTGGACATGGCTGGGCGGAAGAACATACCTTCATTGAGATCACTGAGGACGAGGAACTGGTCATGACTAGCTCGGCATCCAACCTTGTGCAAATGGGGTCTTTCATGCTGTCGTGCCTGTTGAGGGACCCTCGTATAAAAAGGATGTAGGAGAACGACCTGAACTGGGTGTCCACGCTACTAGACCCCTGGTATAAGCTGAAAGTGCCTGAAATGTTACCGAATTACCACAAGTCGGAAAGGATGCAGCACTTCCAAAATAAATTAAAAAGTATGTTTTAAACAGCGTTTAAGGGTGATGTCACAGCACAACGGCAATCTAACAGCGGAAAAGATGAACATAATCTTCCTCCTCCCACGACCACGCCGGCAAGGAGAGGACGCTTTACAGACGTGTTGTTGATGGAGGACATGCAGAGCTTTTTAAGTCCTATGCATCGCTACAGCCCTTCAGGGTCCACCCTCAGAGAACGACTCGACCGTCAGGTAACAGACTACCTCGCCTTAACTGCAGATATCGACACTATGAGGAGCGATAAACCCCTTGACTACTGGGTGTGCACGCTTGACCTTTGGCCTGAGCTATCCCAATTTGCCATAGAACTTCTGTCCTGCCCCGCTTCAAGGGTCCTGTCAGAAAGGACCTTCAGTGCAGCAGGAGGTTTTGTCACTGAGAAGAGAAGTCGCCTAGGTCAAAAAAGTCTAGATTACCTCACCTTTATTAAGATGAATGAGGGATGGATCCCGAAGGGACTGACAGTGGGCGATAGATTCGATTAAAAAAGGCCTTGAGCTAATAATGGTCCACACGCTGCTGTATTTTATCCCTGAATGCCGGATGACTTGCGTGACTTATCCGCCACCAACTAGGGTTCAAGACGCAATGTTTTAGGGCACTTTCTTCCTGGCAAACTAACATAAATTTTTCTGGTCGCTGCAACAATACCTAATTTTTGCATTTAAATTATTTTATTGTCAGAAGGGGTACAGCATGTAATGAAAAAAAAAACATTTTTGAACAGTATTGCATAACAGTTGTGCAAAAATACATATTTACAATAAAGACATTTTGTGAAAGTTAGCTGGTTATTCCTTCTTATTTTTACTTTTTAGGTTAATCATTTTTCTTATTTTTTACTGTGATTGCAATTTAAGAGATACCTAAAACATGGTAAAACAGACAATAGTAAAGAGTATATCTGCAGGAAACACCAAAGTCCTATTAGCTATCCTCCCTCCAGCAGTATTAGCTTATTATTTACAATATCTAACCTGGGCAATCACCCTTTGGTTACCCTAGGGCAGGCTTCAGTAAGCGACCTCTCCTTTCCTGGGATGATTTTGCCGCTGGTTGCTTCTGAAGGGTCTCCAGGGCTCCCCCACTCTGGTCCTTCCCCCAGTGTCGCTTCAACCAGTAACAAATGTTTTATATTTGTAAAGCGAGCCAATGATCCCCCTTGATAGAGGTTTATCTTTACAAATTTTGGAGAACCAATTTAAGACCGGTGTCCCCTGAATCTGGGTCAGGGAGTGTATGAAATGCCTCAGCCTACAGTAATTGTAATGTTCTGACAGCGGTAGCTCATGCTTGTCCCTCAGTTCCTCATAGGTGAGCATCTGGCCCTTTACTAACCAGTCTACAAGTCTATCTAGTTTCCTTGACCTCCACCAGTGTTGTGATGTTGTGCTTGTGTGTTTCGGGGCCCGAGGGTGGTCAAGAATTGGGGTCATTTGGGTGGATCCAGGGAACAAACCCGTATATTTCTTGGCCCATTTCCAGTATGATAGTGAGTGTCTGATTAGGGGGTTTGGCGAGTTTTTAAGGCTCTGAGGCAATTCTGATAGCCAAGCCACCTTGTCCCAGGTTAAGGGCCTTAAAGTGTGGTTCTCTAAATACACCCAGGCCAGTTGATGCCCTATAGAATGTGCTATTGGGAGGAAAGATAACTGGGCTGCCTTGTGGTAATATTTTAAGTTTGGACACGATAGTCTCCCCTCTGACTTATGAAGGTACATAATTTTCTTTGTGATGCGAGGGAGAGTGATTCCAGATAAACTGAAATATTTTCCTTTGAATATTTTCTAATTCTTTTTATTTAATCGGGATCGGGAGTGTTCGAAATATGTAGAGCAACCTAGGAAGGACATTCATTTTTATTGTATTTATTCTCCCTAGCCATGATAACCTATACTTTGTCCATTTACTCGGGTCATTAGTTATTGTTTTATAAAGTTTGGAGTGGTTGGCTTTGTACAAGTCTTCTAGCTTAGGGGTTAGTCAGATTCCCAGGTAGTTTATGTGGTTCTTATCCCACTTAATATTAAACTTCTCTTGGAGACCCTGCTTCTCTACTGCTGTTAAGTCAATCGCTAGTGCTTCTGTCTTCTCTATGTTCAGTTTAAGGCCAGAATAATCTAACCAAACGCCTCCATAGTTTGAATCAACTCTGGGACCGATTGGGTAGGGTTTGAGAGCATACACAGCAGGTCGTCTGCAAATAGACAAGTTTTGAAATGGTGATGGCCTATTTTTATGCCTGTGATCCCAGCGTTGGCCCTAATTATCTGAGCCAGGGGTTCTATTGCTATTGCGAATAGAAGGGGAGAAAGGGGGCACCCCTGTCTTGTTCCTCTTTCTATTTTAATTAAGGATCTCTCATCTCCTGGAATCTGTCACCTTGTCCTGGATGATTTGTATAATGAGTGTATGAGATTTATGAAATGGCCTTTAATACCAAATTTTTCAAGCGTGGCGTATAGGTAAGTCCACTCCAGGGAATCAAACGCCTTTTCAATGTCAAAGGCCATAAGACAGGCTTGAATTTTAGAGGCTTTGGTGTGGTACAGTAGGTTTATGACTTTTCTAATGTTGTCTCCAGCTTGCCTGTGGGAGACAAAGCCTACTTGGTCATTATGTATTAACTTAGGCAAGAAGGATGACATTCTATACGCTATTATTTTTGACAGGATCTTGGTATCACCGTTTAGTAATGATATTGGCCTGTAGTTTTTTGGTTCTAGGGCATCTCGACCCTCCTTAGGGAATAGAGCGATATCTGCCCTGTTCAGCTCTGCTGGTATTTGCTTGCCTTCTAGAACTCTGTTAGAGTGACCAAGTGCGGGCCTGATATGTCTATACATGTTTTATAATATAAATTGGTGTACCCGTCTGGGCCTGGTGACTTACCAGGTTTGAGGATCTGGACTGCTTTTCTCACTTCCTCTAGGGTCACTTTGGCATTTAAAGTCTCTAAGTCATTTTCTTCTATTAAGGGGAGATCACAGGAATTAAGAAATCCCCTCATTTTGTGTAGAACTATGTGTTTTGTTGCCGTATAAAGGGTATTGTAAAATTTTGTAAAAATCTTCTGGATCTTATTTGTGTTCGTTGTTTTTTCTCCCTTCGAGGTCTTAATTTGAAGTATACTATTTTGTGTTGTTTTGGTTTGTAGTTTCCTGGCTAGTAACGGGCCAGGATTATTGGCTTTATTGAATCCAATAGGAATAAATAGTACAACTGAACACACCACTCCTATCTGGTGGCACCTTAGATTGCACACGCAGTGCCCAAATTTGAAGTGGGAGGACCGAACAAGCATATTTTTCCATTTCCCTGTTCCAAAAATCCATGCCATATACACGTCCCCTGATAGGTGACGTAACAGGTATCAAACTGATAGGAATAAATAGTACAACTTAATACACCACTCCTATCTGGTGTCACATTACATTGCAAGTGCAGTGCCCCAAATTCGAAGTAGGAGGTCCGACCAAGCATCTTTTTCCATCTCCCTGTTCCAAAAATCAATGCCATATACAAGTCCCCTAATAGTGGATGTAACAGGGATTAAACCGATAGGAATAGTACTACTTAACAGTACACACCTTATAATAATGCAGACAGAGGCAATGCAGAGAGAGGAGTCTGAAGAAGAGGAGTCAGAGGAGGAAGGTGGCTTTGAGGAGGTGGAAGACCAAACACAGCAGGCATCCCAGGGGGCTTGTTGTCACCTTTCGGGGACCCTTGGTGGCTGGGTGGAGGAAGAGACCTTCAATGACATCAGTGAGGACAAGGAACAGGACATGGCTAGCTTGGTATCCAACCTTGTGCAAAGGGGGAGTTTGCGGTTTTGCAAAGGGACTGTTTGCGGTTGTTTGTGGTGCATTAAACGGGGAGATTGGTCTGTTACTGTGAAGGGGGTGTAACCCTTACACTACCTGATCGATACAACATCATACCTGATGTTTTAAAGCATGTTATTCCAAACAATCTAGGAATGTTAGGTGATTTATGTCCTTTATGGCTTAAAACCAGACTATGCATCAACTATGTAATTTTCCGTGGGAGTTTTGCCATGGATCCCCCTCCGGCATGCCACAGTCCAGGTGTTAGTACCCTTGAAACAACTTTCCCATCACTATTGTGGCCAGAAAGAGCCCGGTTAGCCCGTTCGCGAACATTTGATGAAATTCGCGTCCGCGGTTCGCAAACCAAAAATGTTATGTTCGCGACATCACTAATAACAATATATCATGCCGTCATTTTTGACGGGCAAGTCGCTAGTAGTATATAACAAATATATGTTGTATACGAGATTAAAAATCTCCCTTTAACTTTATTTATATCACTTTCTCACTGAACTGTAAACTGTAACGTTTAGTATGGGAAGTTTAAAGGAATTTGGAATTACAATATACACAGCTGTGTTATGCAATGAATTACATTTATGTAAAAGAAAAAATTATAAGTGTAACAAGGACGTTCACACTAGAAAATCCAATTTCTACCCCCCAACTATAGGCTGTGTCAAACAATGTAGTGATGGCTAGGTAAAGCTTTGAAACACAGGTGCATGTAAGTATAGTACAACAAAAGACACATACTCATACAGAACAGTCTCAAACACAATAATGGGCACAATAGCTATACGTTGACCTTACTACACAGAAAGAGGTCAGCGTTACTTTCGATGTTTGCAGATGTCAGCACTAAAGGAGGTATAGAAAGGCCATCCCTTCTGTCTTTTAAAGCATAGATCCTGTCAGTGTATTAGTGACACTATCAGAATGGGGAAGGTGAGCTATGTTTGTTTATATAATTTCTGTATGGGACTACATGGCATAACACATATAGTCATCTTTTAGATGACTGCTGTAATTATTGACAAGTGTTCTGCTGGACCACAATGATAGTGATGACATCAGTAATTAGAAACACAAAAATATTTCTTTACTTTCATTGTTTAAATATAGATAATTACAGTCTAAAACACATGGATGCAGAATTATTAAGCACAGGAATTTATACCAATTTAAACAAAGCTTAAAAAGCAAATAATCTTGTTAACTTTTGTCAACAGATCATCTTTTACGAGGACAGGAATTTTCAGGGCCGTCACTATGACTGTAGCTCTGAATGTCCTGACATGTCCTCATATTTCAGCCGCTGCAACTCCATCCGAGTGGAAAGTGGAAATTGGATTCTCTATGAGCATCCCAACTACAGAGGACACCAGTACTACCTTAGCAGAGGGGAATACCCTAACTTCCAGCAATGGATGGGTTACAATGACTCCATCAGGTCCTGTCGCCTCAGCCCCCAGGTAAATATCAATGAAACTATTTAAGGTATTTTAGTAGGTCAATACAATTATTCCCCAAATTTATACTAATAATTAAAAAAAATGTAATTGAACTTATTCCTGAAAAAATAACCTTCATATTTAAGATACTAATGAAGAGATACTAAGGCAAATTAGCGAACTGCCAGTAAGCAATACCTGTCAGCATGGGACAATATTTTAAACTGTTTTATGAATCAATATCAGGAAATATCATAAATTGAAAATGATTAGAATAACAGCTCAGCTTTTCAAATAACTCATTTAATATACTTACTTATTTTACAAGCACCATGGTTCATTCAGAATGAAGATCTATGAAAAAGAAGACTTCAGAGGTCAGATGATGGAGTTCACTGAAGATTGTCCCAGTGTCCATGAGCAATTTCGTTTCCGTGATATCAACTCCTGCAATGTGTCAGATGGTTCCTGGATGTTCTATGAGGAGCCCAACTACAGAGGGCGCCAGTACTACCTGAGACCTGGAGAGTACAGGAGATACACCGACTGGGGTGCCATGAACTCCAGAATCGGCTCTTTCAAACGAGTACATTATTTCTTTTAAACTAATGGTTTCAAAAACATTATTTTCCTCTTTCAAGAAAAATTGTTGGAAAGCTATTCAAGTATTGCATGAGTGTTAATTTTGCATATTATAATTCAAAATTTATTTTTTTTAAATATATAAAATGTTTGTTGTGTTACTTATAACTGTAAACCAATCTAATGGTATATATTATGGTATACACAGGCCACCATTAGAATTCTATAGGACCATAGGTATTGGCCATGTCAAACCTGCTCTTTGTTGGGATTCAAAAGGGCAAGACAACCAATACTACTTGCAGGTTGAATAGGTTATGCATCTCCACATATGACAGCTAAATGGGATGCTAGGACAAGTTGCCAATTATCAGACCAAGTTGTAGTTCCTAGGCCAGTAATAATTGGAGGAATTCATTTCAGGGTAAAAAAACACAAATTACCTTCCCTCTAAATGAAACCCAAACGGAGTAGGACTTTAGTGGTCAGTTCACCACTTTCTATATCATTTTTTATGCCATACATCAAATGACGTTTGCCCTAATACAATTAGAACTTCGCTAATTGCCCCACATGGACTGGGACTTCCATCACCTTGTCTACTTCCCCAACCAGTTATCTCCATTCAGGATCTAAGCACAGCAGGGATGGATAAGGTTATTTGAGCCCTGGAGCCAGAGTGTCTGGGCGAGCCCTCAAATCTGGGGAAGGTAGTGTAAGGACCCTGAGGAGAGGATCCCACACTAATATGGGGCACCTAAGAGAGGGTAGTAGATTGGTTAGAAGGCAGAGGGGGCCCTGTGAGTAGTAAATAGTGTTTCTTAGGAATCAGGCTGAGGTGAAGTACTTTTTAATTTGCAGTTAACCGCAAAGGAGGCACATAGAGGGAGATGGAGAAGGAGACACTGGGGATGGAGAGGGGGGAAGGAGACAAAGGGGAGGGAGAGGGGGAGAAGAGGCACAGGGGTGAGAAAGGGGATGAGAGACACAGGGGAGAAAGACGACGGTAAGAGACAAAGGAGAGGTAGATAGGGAAAGAGACACTGGGGATGGTGAGGGGGAAGAAAAAGTGGGGGAAAGAGACACAGTAGAAGAGGGATAGACACAGGGCATGGAGAGGGCGAAAGAGACACAGGGGTGGGAGAAGGGGCAATTCCATGGGGGAAAGAGACACAGTAGAAGGGGGATAGACACAGGGAAGGGAGAGGGGGAAAGAGACACAGGGGTGGGAGAGGGGGAAATAGAAACAAAGAAGGAAGAGGGGGAAATAGACACAGAGGAGGGAGAGGGGGAAAGAGCAACAGGGGAGGAAGAGGGAGGGGAAGAGACACAGGGGAGGGAGAGGGGGAAAGGAGACACAGGGGAGGGAGAGGGGGAATGGAGAGGGAGAAGGGGTAAATATCTCACAGGAGAGGGGCAAAGGAGGCACATGAGAGGGGGAAAGGAGACACAGGGGAGGGAGAGAGGGAAAGGAGACGATGAAGGGGATAGTAGGTACAGCAACAGTTGAGGGAGACGGGGAAGGAGACACAGGGCAGGGAGGTGGAAGGAGACACAGATGAGGGAGAGGGGGTAACAGACACAGGGTAGGAAAACGGGGGAAATAGACATCAGGGAGTGAGAGGGGGAAAAGAAGACACACAGGAGGGAGAGGGGGAGAAGAGACACAGGGGAGCGAGAGGGGGAAAGAGACACAGGGGAGGGAGAGGGGGCAATAGATACGGGGAATGGAGAGGCGGGAAAGAGACACAGGGGATTGAGTGGGAGAGGGAAAAAGGAGAGTTAGAGTGGAAAGGAGACAAAGGAGAGGGAGAGGGGGTATGAGACACTGGTGATGGAGAGGGGGAGAGAGACACAGGGGACTGAGAAAGAGAGGTGGTAAAGGAGAGGGGAAAGGAGGCACAGGAGAGGGAGAGGGGGAAGGAGACACTGGGGATGGAGGGAGGAAGGAGACCAGGGGAGGAAGATGGGGAAGAGAAACAGGAGAGGGAGATGGGGGATTAGACACAGGGGAGGAAGAGGGGGAGAAGAGACACTGAGGAGAGAGAAGAGACACAGTGGAGGGAGAGGGGGAAGAGACACAGGGTAAGGGAGGGGGAGGAGACACAGGGAAGGGAGAGGTGGGGAAGAAACACAGAAGGGGAAATAGACACAGTAGAAAGGGCAGAGACACAGTGGAGGTGGGGAAAGAGACACAGGGGTGTGAGAGGGGGAAAGAGACACAGGGGAGGGAGGAGGAGGGAATGAGATACAGGGGAGGGAGAGGGGGAAAGAGACACAGGAGACAGAGAGGGTGAGTGGAAACACAGGGGAGGGAGAGGGGGGAAAGGAAAGGGAGAAGGGAAAATTAGGCACATGAGAGGGGGAAAGGAGGCACAGGTGAGAGGGAAAGGAGACACAGGAGAGGAAAAGGGGAGAGACTCAGGGGAGGGAGAAGAGACACAAGGGAGGAAGAGGGGGAAAGAGACACAGGGAAGGGAGAGGGAGAAAAGAGATACCGGGAGGGAGTGGGGGGAAGGAGGCACACGAGAGTGAGAGGGGGCAGAGATACAACGGAGAGAGGGGGTAGAGACACAGGGGGAGGGAGAAAAGGTTAACAGACACACGGGAGGGAGATAAAGGAAGGAGATGTGGGAAAGAGACACACAGGAGGGAGAGGGGGAAAGAGACACAGGGGAGGGTGAAAAGGGAAATATACACTGGGGAGGGAGGGGGAAGAGACACAGGGGAGGGAGAGGGGGGAACAGACACAGGAAAGGGAGAAGGGGGGACAGACACAGGGGAGGGAGAGGGGGATAGAGACACATGGGGAGTGAGAGGGGGAAAGGAGATGGAGAGGGGGAAAGGAGGCACAGTAGAGGGAAAGGAGACACAGGGGAGGGAATGGGGGGAAGGATACACAGGGGAGGGAGTGTTGGAAAGGAGACACGGGGGAAGAATAGGGAGAAAAGGAGATAGAGACACATGTGGAAGGAGAGGGGGAAGCAGAGGTAGAGGGGAAAAGGAGACATATAAGAGGCAGTCATAGAAAAGAGACACTGGGGAGGCCGAGGGGGAAGAGACACGGGGGGGAGAAAAGGATAACAGACACAGGGGAGGGAGTCGAGGGAAGGAGATGGGGGAAAAAGACACACAGTAGGGAGAGGGGGGGAAGAGACACAGGGGAGAGGGAAGAGACACAATTGATGGAGAAGGGGAAACAGACACAGGGGAGGGAGAGACGGAAAGAGACACAGGGGAGGGAGACAGGGAGGGAGAAGGGGGAAAGAGATACAGGTGGGGTGAGGTAGAGTGAGGAAAAGGAGAGGGAGATGGGGAAAGGAGGCACAGAGGAGTAATAGGGGCAAATGAGACACTGGGGATGGAGAGGGGGGAGGCAATAAAGGGGAGGGAGAGTGGGGAAGAGTCACAGGGGAGGGAAAGGGTTAGAGACACAGGGGAGAGAGAAAATGGGAAGAGACTCAGGGGAGTTATAGGGGGGAAGACACAGGGGAGGGAGAGGGGATATGAGACACAGGGGAAGGGAGGGGGAAGAGACTCAGAGGAGGGAGAGTGGGAAGAGAAGCGGGGGAAAGCAACACAGTAGAAGGAGGAGAGACACAGGGGAGGAAGAGGGGGAAAGAAACAGTGGGGTCCCTTCAAGAATACCTGCTTACACAGTGCCATTATGTTTCCTCACACCACCTTGCTTATTATAACCTCCTGACTCTCAGACTCTCTTATACTGTCTCTACACATCATGTCTCCAATAATATAACTATCTCACCTTCCCTGCTTTCCTCTCCTCTTCTCTGCTCCCACGAGCTCCTCTCCTTCCTCCAGTCACTATCTCATCCCTCCCCTAAAGGTGAAAAGCAGAAATGCTCCTGTAAGTCCTATTCCCATCTCCTTTTACTCTCTCTCCTTCTTCCGATGGCTTGTTGGGATATATCCCCTAACCCAGGCCCCTCACTCATTCCCACCTGCTGTCAGCCACGCAGAGTCCCCAGGGCAGCAAATGTCCAAAACACCCATAATCTAATACCCATCACTTGTCACAAACCATCTACTTTGCCCTTCTCATGAGCCCTCTGGAATGAAAGGTCTGTTTGCAATAAACTTACCTTCATTCATGACCTCTTAATTTCCAACTCCCTCAATTTACTGGCTATAACGGAAACCTGGCTCACACCATCTGACTCTGCCTCCCCTGCCACACTCTGTTATGGTGGTCTACACTTCAGCCACACTCCTAGACCTGGGAACAAACAAGGTGGAGGTGTGGGCATACTGCTATCCTCTCGCTGCACTTTTCACTGCATACCCCCTGTTCCCTCCCTTCAATTCTCATCTTTTGAAGTCCACACTATCCGCATCTTCTCTCCGATCCCTCTGCGAGTAGCTGTGATCTATCGCCCACCTGGATCACCCTCTCAATGTCTGGACAACTTTGCCGCCTGGCTCCCTCACTTTCTCTCCTCCAATATATTTGCACTTACCTCTTCCCTTGGCCTCTCACAATGGACAGATTCCGCAAATCACAGTGGTGGACACTCCATTGACCTTATTTTTACTAATCTCTGCACTATCTCCAACCTTGACATCTCCCCACTTCCCCTATCTGACCACCACCTGCTAACTTGCAACCTCACCTCATCTTCCGCTCACCACCCTTCTTCAAATTCTGCCACCAGAACACGAAGAAACCTGCAAGCACTCAACCCACAACAATTTTCAAATGTACTAAATCCCCTTCTCAGCCCCCTCACCACCCTTGCCTGCCCTGAAATCGCCACTTCACAGGACAACGCTACTCTAACCTCCACCCTTGACTCTCTTGCCCCCATAATCACAAGCAAAGGCTCTCACTCACATCCACAACCATGGCACACTACACAAACATGCTATCTACAGAGATGCTCACGCACTGCAGAACGACTATGTAGGAAATCTTGCACTTCAGCAGACTTTCTCCACTACAAGTTTACCTTGCGCTCCTACTTGTCTGCCCTCAATCTTGCCAAACAACACTACTTCTCATCACTAATATCAAACCTGTCCTCCAACTCTACACCTTTATTTGCTACATTTAACACCATCCTTTGCCCACCTCCACCTCCTGCCCCTTCCTGTCTAACTGCTGATGACTTTGCCAGCCACTTTAAAACAAAAATTGAAACTATCCGAAATGAGCTCTCCTCCTAGCTTGGCCCTATCCCACCATCCTTTCCACAAGCCGACAACACCCAACCCTTACCCTTCCCCAATCCCTCCTCCACTATGGATTCCTTTGACTCTGTAACCGAGGATGAAGTATCTACGTTATGATTAACCTCTCACCTTACAACATGTTCACATGATCCTATTCCTTCCCAGCTAATCCCTCCCCTATTAACCAAACTTATCCCAGCTCTCACACACCTATTCAACCTCTCCCTAAACACTGGCAGGTTTCCATCCTCATTAAAACACGCCATAATTACAGCCATTCTCAAGAAGCCCTCATCTGACCCAGCTTCTGCCTCCAACTACCGCCCTATCTCACTACTTCCCCTGGCTTCTAAACTGCTTGAGTGGCTTGTTTACAATTGCCTCACTCAATTTATTTCTTCCAATTCCCTTCTTGACCCTTTCCAATATGGTTTCCGTGCCCAACACTCAACAGAAACAGCCTTCACAAAAGTCACCAATGACTTGCTAACTGCCAAATCAAAGGGTCACTTCTCAATTCTAATTCTCCTGGATCTCTCTACTGCCTTCGACGCAGTTGATCATCCTCTTCTAATCCAAACTCTCCGCTCATATGGCATCCAGGGCACAGCTCTTTCATGGTTTACATCCTATCTAAAAGATTGTACATTTAGTGTCTCCTTCTCTGGCACCTCTTCTTCACCTCTCCCTCTGTCCGTTGGAGTTCCCCAAGGTTCTGTCCAAGGCCCCCTCCTCTTCTCCATCTACACCTCCTCCCTTGGCACCCTCATAAAATCCTTTGTATTTCAGTATCATCTCTATGCAGATGATACTCAAATCTACCTCTCTGCACCCAATCTATCCCCCTCTCTTCTAGCTCATGTTTCCAACTGCCTCTCTAGCATATCCTCCTGGATGTCTACCCGTCAACTCAAACTCAACATGTCTAAGACGGAACTCCTAATCTCTCCACCCTCTACTACAGCTTCCACTCCTCAAATATCTCTCACTGTTGACAACACCATCATCACTCCCACCTCCCAGGCCCATTGTCTTGGGGTTCTACTGGATCCCGCCCTCTCTTTTATTCCTCACATCCAATCGATATCAAAATCTTGTCAGTTTCACCTAAAAAACATCTCCAAAATTCATCATTATCTTACACAAGACACAGCTAAAATTCTAATACACTCTCTCATCATATCTCGACTCTACTACTGCAATTCACTCCTTGCTGGCCTACCCATCTCTCGTCCCTCTCCCCTCCAATCCATAATGAGCGCCTCCGCTAGACTCATCTTCAATACCAAACGATCAGTGTCTGCAGCTCCTCTCTGTCAATCACTCCACTGGCTTCCCATAGCTTCCCGAATCACATTTAAAATCTTGACCCTAACACATAAAGCCCTCAACAACAGTGCACCCCCTTATATCTCGGCTCTTGTTTGAAAATACTTTCCCAACCGCCCCCTTCATTCTGCTAACGACCTTCTTCTTTCCTCCTCTCTCATCACCTCCTCTCACTCCCGTCTTCAAGACTTTTCTCGTGCTGCCCCTACTATTTGGAACTCCTTGCCTCGCTCTATTAGATTATCTTCCTGCCACAAAACCTTAAAAAAATTACTAAAAACACACCTGATTAGAAAATCATATCACCTTCAGCCTTTATAATTACAACTGCACACTCCACAGCTTAATAACACTCCCACCCACACTCTACAGTACAATACACAGACCCCTCCAATTGACTAAACAAATTGCATTCACGTTGCCATTTTGTATTTGTCACCCTCTTGTATCACACCTAAATCCTTAGATTGTAAGTTTGCGAGTTTTCAATTGTGTGTCCTTGTCTTGGAAACAAGCACTATGTGCATTTGATTATATGCTCAAAACCAGGGCCCTCCATTCTTTATAAGGTGTTAAGTTTGTGTTTTGCCTTGTACAATACCACTGTACAGCGTTACGGAATATGTTGGCGCGATATAAATAAAGACAATAATAATAATAATAATAATAATAATAATAATAATAATAATAATAATAATAATAATAATAATAATAAAGAGGGGTAAATAGACACACAGGAAGGAGAGGGGGAAATAGACACAGGGGAGGGAAAGTGGGGAAGAGACACAGGGGAGGGAGAGGGAGGGAAAGAAACACAGGGGAGGGAGATGGGGAAAAAGACACAGGAGAGGGGGTAAAGAGACAAAGGGGATAAAGAGGGGGAAAGGGGGGAGAGGGGGAAATGAGGCACAGAGAGAGTGAAAGGAGTCACAGGAGAGGGAGTGGGGGAAAGGAGAGGGAGAGGGGCAAAGGAGGCAAAGAAGAGGGGGAAGGAGGCACAGGAGAGGGGGAAGGAGGACACAGGGGAGGGAAAGATGGAAGGAGACACAGAGGAGGGAGAGGGGGGAACAGACACAGTAGAGAGGTGAAAGAGACACAGGGGAGGGAGGGGGAGAGTCACAGGGGAGAGAGAGGGAACAGACAAAGCGGAGGGAGAGGGGGAAAGAGACACACGGGAGGGAGAAGGGAGAAGAGAAACAAGGGAGTGAGGGGGAAAGAGACACAGGGGGAGGGAGGGGTGGGGAGAAACAGGGGAGGGAGAGGGGAAATGAGGCACAGGAGAGGGAGAGGGGAAAGGAGACACTGGGGAGGGAGAGGGGGAAGGAGACACAGGGGAGGGAGAGGGGGAAGGAGACACAGGGGAGGGAAAGGGGGGAGAGACTTAGGAGAGAGAGACAGGGGAACAGACACAGGGGAGGGAGTGGGAAGAGACACAGGTAAGGGAGAGGGGGAAGAGACACAGGGGAAGGAAGGGGAAAGAGGCACAGGGAAGGCAGAGTGGTGAAGAGACACAGCCAGGGAAATAGACAGAGTAGAAGGGCAGAGGCACAGTGGAGGGGGAAAGAGACACAGGGGTGGGAGAGGGGGGAAAATAGACACATGGGAGGGAGAGGGGGAAAGAGACACATGAGAGGGTGAAAGGAGACACAGGGGAGGGAGAAGAGGAAATAGAGAGGGAGAGGGGGAACTTGATAGGGGGAAAGGAGGCATAGGAGAGAGGAATGGAGTCAAATGGGAGGGAAAGGAGGGTAATGAGACTCAGGGGAGAGGGAGAGGGATGACACAGGGTAGGGAGGGGGAAAATGCACAGGGAAGAGAGAGGAGGAAAATACACATGGGAGGGAGGGAGGGGGAGGAGACACAGAGGAGGGAGTGGGGGAACAGAAACAAGGGAGGGAGAGGGGGAAAGAGACACAGGGGAGGGAGAGGGGGAAAGAGAAACATGGGAGGGAGACAGGGGAAAGAGACAGAGGGGAGAGAGGGGTGAGAGACACAGGGGAGAGAGAGGGGTGAACAGACACAGGTGAGGGGGAAAGAGACACATAGGAGGGAGAGGGGGAAATAGAAACAAGGGTGGTAGGGAGAAAGAGACACTGGGAATAGAGGAAGGGAGAGACACAGGGGAGGGAGAGTGGGGGAACAGGCACAGGGGAGGGAGAGGAGGGACCAGAAACAGGGGAAGGAGAGGGGAAAACATACACAGGGGAGGGAGAGGGGAAAAGGAGAGGGAGAGGGGAAAACTAGGCACAGGAAAGGGGGAAATGAGACCAAGGTAGTTAAAGGGGGAAGGGAGACACAGCAGAAGGAGGGGGGTAGAGACACAGGGGAGGGAAAGAGACACAGTGGAGCTAGGGGGAAGAGACACAGGTAAGGGAGAGGGGGAAGAGACACAGGGGAAGGAAGTGGAAAGAGGCACAGGGAATGGAGAGTGGGGAAGAGACACAGCCAGGGAAATAGACACAGTAGAAGGGGAGAGGCACAGTGGAGGGGGAAAGAGACACAGGGGTGGGAGAGGGGGAAAAGACATATGGGAGTGAGAGGGGGAAAGAGACACAGGGGAGGGAGAGGGGGAAAGAGACACAGGAGAGGGAGAGGGTGAAATGAGACACACAGGAGGGAGAGGGGGAAAGAGACACAGGGGAGGGTGTGGGATGGAAAGAGACACAGGGGAGTTTGAGAGACACAAGAGAGGGAGAGAGGGAAGAGTCACAGGGGAGGGAAAGGGGGAGGCACCAGGGAGAGAGACGGGGGAAGAGACAAAGGGGAGGGAGAGGGGGGAAGATACACAGGGGAGGGAGAGGGGGGAAGGGACACAGGGGAGGGAGAGGGGGAAAGAGACACAGTTGAGGGAGAAGAGACACAGGGGAGGGTGAGGGGGAAGAGACAAAGGGAAGGGAGAGGTGGGGAAGAGAAACAGGGTGGAAGGAGACACAGTAGAAGGGGTAGAGACACAGGCGAGGGAGAGGGGGAAAGAGACACAGGGGTGGAAGAGGGGGGGATAGACACACAGGAGGGAGAGGGGGAGAGAAACACAGGGGAGGGAGAGGGGGGAAGAGACACAGGGGAGGGAGTGGGAGGGAAAGAGACACAGGGGAGGTTGAATGGTAAAGAGACACAGGAGAGGGAGAGGGAGACGGCAGAAAGGAGACACGGGGGAGGGAGAGGGTGCAGGGGAATGAGGCACAGGAGAGGGGGAAAGGAGACACAGGAAAGGGAGAGGGAGAGAGGGATAGGAGAGGGTGAGGGGAAAAGAGGCACAGGAGAGGGAGAGGGGGACAGAGACACAGGGGAGGAAGAGGGGGGAAATAGACACCAGGAATTGAGAGGGGAAATAGACATTGGGAGGGAGAGGGGCGAAGAGACACAGGGAAGGGAGATAGGGGAAAGAGACACAGGGGAGGGAGTAGGGTTAAAAGACACAGGGGAAGGAAAGAGGGAAAAAGACACAGGGGACTCAGAGGGACAGGGGGGAATGTAGAGGGAGAGGTGAAAGGAAGCACCAGATAGGGAAAGGGGAAATAGAAAATGGGAATTGAGAGGGGGATGGAGACACAGGAAAGGAAAGGGGGAAGAGACACAGGGGAGGAAAAGAGGGAATAGAAACAGGGGAGAGAGAAAATGGGAAGAGACACAGGGGAGTTATAGGGGGGAGACACAGGGGAGGAGAGGGGGGAACAGACACAAGGGTGGGATAGGGGGAAAGAGACACAAGGGGCTGAGAGCGAGAGGGGGGAATGGAGAGGGAGAGGGGAAAGGAAGCACCGGATAGGGAGAGGGGGAAAAGAGACACTGGGGATGGAGGGGGGAATGAGACACAGGGGAGGGAGAGGGGGGTAGAGACACAGGGGTGGGAAAGGGGGAAATAGACACACAGGAGGGAGAGGGGGAAAGAGAAACAGGGGAGGTAGAGGGGGGATAGATACACATGTGAGGGTGTGGGATAGAAAGAGACACAGGGGAGTTTGAGAGACACAGGAGAGGGAGAGAGGGAAGAGTCACAGGGGAGGGAAAGGGGGAGGCACCAGGGAGAGAGACGGGGAAGAGACACAGGGGAGGGAGAGGTGAGGAAGAGACACAGAGGGGGAAATAGACACAGTAGAAGGGGAGATACACAGTGGAGGTGGGGAAAGAGACACAGGGGAGGAATATGTACAGAAAGAGATACAGGGGAGGGAGAGGGGGAAAGAGACACAGGAGAGGGGGAAAGGAGACACATGGGAGGGAGAGGGGGGAAGGAGAGGGAGAGGGGAAATGAGGCACATAAGAGGGGGAAAGGAGGCACAGGACAGAGGGAAAGGAGACACAGGAAAGGGAGAGGGGGGGAAAGACACAGGGGAGGAAGAGGGGGGAAATAGACACCGGGAATTGAGAGGGGAAATAGACATTGGGAATTAAGAGGGGGAAGAGACACAAGGGAGGGAGTGGGGCGAAGAGACACAGGGGAGGGAGATAGGGGAAAGAGACACAGGGGAGGGAGAAGGGGGAAGAGACACAGGGGAAGGAGAGGGGGAAGAGACACTGTAGACTGAGAGGGAGAGGGTAAAGGAGGCACAGGAGAGGGAGAGGGGAAAAGGAGACACTTGGGATGGAGGGGGGATGGAGACACAAGGAAAGAAAGGGGAAAGAGACACAGGGGAGGGAAAGGGGGAGAGAGACACAGGTGAGGGAGAGGGGGGAATAGACACCGGGGATTGAAAGGGGGAACAGAAACAAGAGCGGCAGAGGGGGGTAAGAGACACCTGGGATTGAGAGTGGGGAAACAGACACAAGGGAGGGTGAGGGGGGAACAGACACAGGAGAGGGAGAGGGTGGAACGGGCACAGAGGACTAAGAGGGAGAGGGGGGAATGGAGAGGGTGAGGGGAAAGGAAGCACCGGATTGGGAGAGGGGGAAAGGAGACACTGGGGGTGGATGGGGGAAGGAGACACAGGGGAGGGAGAAGATGAAGGAGACATAGGGGAGGGAGAGGGGGAAAGAGACACAGGGGTGGGAAAGGCGGAAATAGACACATGGGGAGGAGAGGGGGGAACAGACACAGGGGAGGGAGAGGGGGAAAGATAAACAGGGGAGGGTGTGGGAGGGAAAGAGACACAAGGCAGTTTGATGGGGGAAAGAGACAGAGGAGAGGGTGAGGGGGAAGAGACATGGGGGAGGTAAAGGGGGAGGCACCAGGGAGAAAGATGTGGGGAGAAACACAGGGACGGGAGAGGGGGAAGAGACACAGGGGAAGGAGAGGGGGAAGAGACACAGTCGAGGGAGAAGAGACACAGGGGAGGGTGAGGGGGGAGAGACACTGTGGAAGGGAGAGGGAAGAGACACAGGGAAGGGAGAGGTTGGGAAGAGACACAGAGGGGAAATAGACACAGTAGAAGGGGAGATACACAGTGGAGGTGGGGAAAGAGACACAGGGGAGGGAGAGGTACAGAAAGAGATACAGGAGAGGGAGAGGAGGAAAGAGACACAGTAGAAGGTGAAAGGAGACACAGGGGAGGGAGAGGGGTAGGGGAAATCAGGCACAGGAGAGGGGGAAAGGAGGCACAGGAAATAGGGAAAGGAGACACAGGAGAGGGAGAGGGGGGAAGAGACACAGTGGTGGGAGAGGGAGGGAAAGAAACAGGGGAGAGAGAGGGGGAAAGAGACACAGGAGATGGAGAGGGTGAAAGGAGAAACAGGAAGGGAGAGGGGGAAAAGGAGAGGGAGAGGGGGAAATGAGGCATAGGAGAGGGGGAAGGAGGCACAGGGGAGAGGGAAAGATACACAAAGGAGCGAGAGGAGGGAAGGAGACAAAGGGGAGGGAGAGGGGGTGACACATGGGAGGGATAGGGGGAAGAGACACAAGGGAGAGAGGGGGAGAGACACAGGGGAGGGAGAAGAGATACAAGGGAGGAAGAGGGGAAGAGGAGCCACAGAGTAGAGAGGGGGGAGAGACACAGAGGGATGGAGAAAAGGGTAAATGACACAGGGGAGGGAGATGAGGGAAGAGACACATGCGAGGGAGAGGGGAGGAGGGAAATAGATACAGGGGAGGGAGAGGAGGAAAGAGACACAGGGGTGAGAGAACGGGAAATAGACACACAGGAGGGAGAGGGGGAAAGAGACACAGGGGGGAGAGTGGGAAAGATAAACAGGGGAGTTTGATGATGGAAAGAGACACAAGAGAGGGAGATGGGGAAGAGACACAGTGGAGGGAAAGGGGGAGGCACCAGGGAGAGAGAAGTGGGAAGAGACACAGGGGAGGGAGAGGGGGAAGAGACACAGGGGAGGGAGAAGCGAAACAAGGGAGGAAGAGGGGGAGAAGAGCCACAGAATAGAGAGGGGAGAGAGACACAGGGGGATGGAGAAAAGAATAAATGACACAGGGGAGGGAGATGAGGGAAGAGACACATGGGAGGGGGAGGGAAAGAAATAACGGGGAGGGAGAGGGGGGAAAGAGACACAGGAGAAGAGGATTTTGAAAAGAGACACAGAGGAGGAAGAGGGGGGAAAGTAGAGGGAGAGGGGGAAATGAGGCACACGAGAGGGGGAAATGAGACACGGGGAGGGAGAGAGACACAAGGGAGGAATAGGGGGGAAGAGACATAGAGGGAGGGAGAAAAGGGTAACAGACACAGGGAAGGGAGATGAGGGATGGAGATGGGGAGAGAGACACACAGGAGGGAGAGGGAGAAAGAGACAGGGGAAGAAGAGGTGGGAAATATACACTGGGGAGGGAGGGGGAAGAGAAACAGGGGAGGGACAGGGGGAAGGAGACAGAGGGAAGGAAGAAGGGGAAGAGACACAGAGGAGAGAGAGGGGGAGGGAGAGGGTGATAGAGACACATGGGGAAGAAGAGGGGGAGGAGAGGGGTGAAATATACACTGGGGAGGGAGGGGGAAGAGAAACTGGGGAGGGACAGGGGGAAGGAGACAGAGGGAAGGAAGAAGGGGAAGAGACACAGAGGAGAGAGAGGGGGAAAGATACACTGGGGAGGGGGAGGGGGAAGGAGACACAGAGAGTGGGGAAATACTCACTGGGAATTGAGAGGTGTGAAAGAGACACACAGGAGGTAGACAGGGGGGGGGTGACACAGGGGACGAAGATGGGGGAAAGAGATACAGGGGAGGGAGAGGGGGGAACAGACACAGAGGAGGGAGAGGGGGTAATAGACACAGGGGCTGAGAGGGATAGGGGGAAAGGAGAGGGAGAGGAGAAAGGAGGCACAGGGAAGGGAGGGGGGAATGAGACATTAAAGGGGGTGGGAAGAGACACAGGGGGGGGAAAGGCGGGAGAGACACAGTGGAGAGACACATGGGGAAGAGACCCAGGGGAAGGAGAGGGGGAAAAGACACAGGGGAGAGGGGGAAAATAGACACCGGGGATTGAGAGGGGGATACAGACACACAGGAGGGAGAGGGGGAAAGGAGAGGGAGAGGGGAATAAGCACAGGAGAGGGGGAAAGGAGACACTGGGGATGGAGGGAGGTAAGGAGACACAGGGGAGGGAGAGGGGGAAGGAGACATAGGGTAGGGTGAAGGGGAAGAGACACAGGGGAGGGAAAGAGGGGGGAGAGGGAGAGAGGAAAATGAGGAACAGGAGAGGGGGAAAGGAGACACAGGGGAGGGAGAGGGGGAAGGAGACACAGGGGAGGGAGAGGGGGGTGACACAGGGGAGGGAGAGGGGGAAGAGACACATGGGAGTGAGAGGGGAAAGACTCAGGGGAGGGAGAAGATACATATGGGAGGAAAAGGGGGGAGAGACATAGAGGAGAGAGGGGGAGAGACACAGGGGGAGGAAGAAAAGGGTAACAGACACAGGGGAGGGAGATGAGGGAAGGAGATGGGGAAAAGAGACACACAGGAGGGAGAGGGGGAATGAGACACAGGGGAAGGAGAGGGGGAAGAAATGAGACACTGGGAAAGGAGACACATGGGAGGGAGAGGGGGGAGACACAGGGGAGGGAGAGGGGGAAAGAGACACAGGTGAGGAAGATGGGGAGGGAGAAGGGGGAAAGAAATACAGGGAGAGGGAGAGTGGGGGAAAGGAGAGGGAGATCGGGAAAGGAGGTACAGAGGAGGGAGAGGGGGGAAGGAGACACAGGGGCCAGAGATGAGGGGAGAGACACAGGGGTGAGAGATGAGGGGAAGAGACACAGGGGTGTGAGAGGGGGAGAGACACAGGGGAGAGAGAAGAGACACAGGGGAGGGAGAGGGGGGAAGAGACACAGGGGAAGGCAGGGGGTAGATACACAGGGGAGGTAGAGGGGGAAGAGACACAGTAGGGGAAATAGACACAGTAGAAGGGGGAGAGACACAGGGGAGGGAGAGGGGGGAAAAGACACAGAGGTGGGAGATGGGGAAATAGATGCACAGTAGGGAGAGGGGGAAAGAGTCCCAGGGGAGGGACAGGGTGGGAAAGAGATACAGGGGAGGGAGATGGGGGAAAGAGACACAGGAGAGGAGAGGGGGAAAGGAGACACAGGGATGGGAGAGGGGAAAGAGACACAGGGGAGGGAAAGGGGGAGAGACACAGGGGAGAGAGACAGGGGTAGGAGACACAGGAGACACAGGGGAGGGAGAGGGGGGAATAAACAAAGGGGAAAGGAGGGGGAAGAGGCGCAAGGAAGGGAGAGGGAGAAGAGACACATGGGAGGGAGGGGGAAGGAGACACAGAGGAGGGAAAGGGGGAACAGACACAGGGGAGGAAAAGGGGGAAAGAGACACAGGGGTGGGAGAGGGGGGAAAAGACACAGTAGAGGGAGAGGGTGAAAGGAGACACAGGGGAGGGAGAGGGAGGAAATTGGAGAGGGAGAGGGGGGAATTAGGCACAGGAGAGGGGAAAGGAGACACAGAGGAGAGAGGGGGGATAGACACACGGGTGGGGTAGACACAGGGAAGGGAGAAGAGCTTCCGGGGAGGGAGGAAGAGGCACAGAGGAGAGAGTGGGGAGAGACACATGGGGAGGGAGAGGGGGGAGCAGAAACAGGGGAGGGAGAGCGGGGGAAAGAGACACAGAGGAGGGAGATGAGGGAAGTAAAGGGGAAAAGAGACACAGGGGAGGGAGAGGAAAAAAATTAGAGGGAGAGGGGAAAAGGAGGCACAGGAAAGGTAAAGGGGATAAGGAGACACAGGGGAGGGAATGGGTGAAGGAGACACAGGGGAGGGAGAGGGTCAGAAGAGACACAGGGAAGGGGGGAAGAGACACAGGGGAGGGAAAAATTGGAGAAGACACAGAGGGGAGAGAGACACATGGGAGGGAGAAGAGATACAGTGGAGGGAATGGTGGAGAGACACAGGGGAGGGAGAGGGGGGAGAGGCACAGAATGGTAAGTGACACAGGAGAAGGGAGAGGGGAAAGGGGGAAGGGATAGGGGGAGGGAGAGGGGGAAAGAGACACAGGAAAGGCGGAAGAGACACAGGGGAAGGAGGAGAGAAGGGAAAAGAAAGATACATGCAGGGTACAAAGAGAGATGGTACATAAACAGACAGAAAATGCAATGTATAACACTATATGATGTCGTCATGGGCAAGTCGCTAGCAGTATATAACAAATAGGTGAAGAGACACAGGGGTGGGAGAAGAGACACAGGGGAGGGAGAAGGGGGGAAGAGACAGTGAGGGAAAGAAACACAGGAGAAGAGGGAGAGACACAGGGAAGGGAGAGGGTGGGAAGAGACACACAGGAGGGAGAGGGGAAAGAGACACAGAGGAGGGAAATGGGGAAAGAGACACAGGGGAGTGAGAGCAGGGAAACAGACACAGGGAGGGAGAAGGGGAGAGACACAGGGGAGAGAGAAGGGGAAAAGAGACACAGGGAAGGGAGAAGAGAAACAGTAGAGGGATTGGGGGAAGAGACACAGGAGAGGGAGAGGGAGAAAGAGACACAGGGGAGGGAAAGGGGGGAGAAGAGACACAGGGGAGAGACACAGGGGAAGAGACACAGGGAAGGGAGAGGGGGGAAAAGACACAGCAGTAGGGAGAGGGGGGAAGGGAGAGAGGGGGAAGAGACACAAGAGATGGAAAGGGGGAAGAGACAAAGGAGAGGAAAATGACATAGGAGAAGGGGGAAAGACGCAGGAATGGGAGAGGGGGGAAAGAAATAGACAGACAGGGGAAAAAAGAAAGATATACATTATGTTTTCTTTCTGTTTATGTACTATCTTTCTTTTTTCCCCTGTCTGTCTCTTTCTTTTGCCTCTTGTATACAACATATATTTGTTATAAACTACTAGCGACTTGCCCGTCAAAAATAACGGCATGATATAGTGTTATACATTGTGTTTTATGTCTGTTTATGTACTAACAATATATCATGCCGTTATTTTTGACAGGCAAGTCGCTAGTAGTATATAACAAATATATGTTGTATACAAGATTAAAAATCTCTCATTTACTTCATTTATATTACTTTCTCACTAAACTGTAAACTGTAAGATTTAGTAAAGAAAGTTTGAAGGAAATTGGAATTACAATATACCCAGCTGTATTATGCAATTAA
>CM050173.1:101538029-101620529 GCA_027410445.1 Discoglossus pictus | reverse complement strand
CCTGTTTCCAAGTTCTATTTCCTCAAGATGTTCTACGGCTTCGAACTGAGACGCGCCAGAAGGCGCAAGAATGGATGGACGCCATCATATCTGCTGCTAATTATGCAAGGAAGTCAGATGATCAAAATCCTCTTGTGCCTCTTAGGAACAAACCCAAAAGGCATCCATCTCTACGGGACATACAAAGAAGCAAGCGCCAATCTGTGACCACCAGCTTCCTTGGTATCTTGACCACATTGGCACTGGAGAGAGGACTGACTGCTCAAAGCTTTAAGTGTGCAGGTAGAAATCAACTTTATTTACCTCTTTATGCCTTACCTTGACAAAACAATAGTCCTCATTATTACATAAATGTAAATTATTTTGCATAATTATCTCTGACCATAGTGGGTTAAAAACACAAGAGCGTACCCAGATGATAAAATAAAAAAAGATACGATTAAAGGGATATGAAAGATTCCTGGATTTTACTAGGCATAGATACATGTGCATCTATTTCCTTTTTATGTACTTTATTTTATTAAGCAGCAAGCTCTGCCTAAATGCAGACAAATAGTCCCTGCTTGGGTATGCCCACTGCACTGTAGGCAGACACAGACTCTGTAGTACTTGCTGTGCCTCATAGTAACCAATAAGTGACCATCTCTCAGCAACATGCTGTAACAAGCTGCTGAGACGTGGTCCCTGATAGGCTAGGACACTACTCTGCACATCCAGCCCTACAGAGTCTGTGTCTGCATACGCTGCAGAGGGCAGACCCATATAGAGACTATTTGTTTGACTGTAGGCCGAAAACCAGAGCGTCTAAGCACTGTTTGATAAAATAAACAAACAAAAAAAAAATAGATAGATAAATAAATATACAAGAATATTATATACATAGTAAAATCCAGAAAACGTCCATATTCCTTTAAGTATTATTATTATCATTATTATGATGTATACCATCTGGGAATGCACTTATGGTTTATTAGGCAATGCTGTGAGATGTTATGGATCTCATTAAACAGGTATTTAGGGGAGCTGTCAACATTTTTCATGTCATTTATGCTTAACATGCTCAACTTTCAAGCTCTAACATTTTAGTTTTTGAAATAACTGGTTATATTAGGAAAAAATCCTCACGTTTGTAACGTATATAACAAATACAGAACATTAGCACCTCTGTAAGTCATGATTATAAAATTTTTCGAGAATATCCTGATGTTTGAAGATCTATGTATGTATAGAAAGTTTCCATCTTGCCTGGCTTGAACTCTTCCTTTTGGAGAGCAATTTCTTATCTACTGAACAATGAAAGGAGGTGGGTAATTTGTTAAATCAGTGGATTTTTATTTGTACTGGACACTTACCCTCTTCCCTACGCACTGTTCTAAACATTGCATTTTACAACAATATCTGCAAGCCCTGTTTTGCAGAAAAGTAAAATCCCCTCTCACACACACACCACCCTTTCCAAAGTATTATGGATGCCTCCAGGTTCCAGCACATGCAGCATATTTCCAGCTAGCCAGACTTACATTTTTCAAACATATATGTTTTCTTTATACAGTGGTCTTTTAAGTGCCACATTAATGTGGCAGCCTTTAAATAAAACTGAGTAGAGGTCTTATCTGCATCCCGAGTTCCAATCAATGGCAGAGCTAATGGTGCAAAATAATTTGGGGCACCTTGCTAATTTTCTATATACTCCCCAGGTCCATAAAAAGTAAAAAAAATCCTGTATGTATATGGTCAGATCACCTATTGTGATCAGATCACCTTATATAAAAATAACTCTCTGTGACTGAGAGATCATTGGCATGAATTAGTGATTGCAGTCATTTGTATAAAAAGAGACCAGGCATGCTCAGTGTGCTGATAACCACACAGAAGACTCAGGGGATGTATCACTAATTAATGCCAATGATCTGTCATTAACAAATTATTAGAATCTCTTTGAGGGTGGATCAGAAAGGCTGACCGCTTAAAATGGCAAATTTCAATGTTCATTAACTGTAGGAAAATTATGTTTTTTTCTATCATTCAATTTTTATTTTAAATAAGTTATGGAGATCAGAAGCTGAATTCTAAATATGAGTCTGTGCACCCGGTATCATAGGATGCTGCTGCCATCTTCACTCATCGGGGACTTTGCATTTCGTCCCCTTCTTGTTCTAAAGATCAGGAAACTTCCTACCTTTCTATAATGCCTTTACACAAGTGTATTTTACATAAAGCTTTTACCAGAAAAAATGATGCATTAATGTTTAGATATCTAAGATTATACATATGTATATCTGTTTCTCCTCTAGCCAGACCTATAAATACACTGCTGTATTAAAAAATGACTGCAATGTCCCTTTAAAGTGAGCAGAATAAAAAATAAATAAATTAGTGAAAGCTCCCTATTTGCATATTACTTCCCAGCATTCCTAACGACCACGGGCCCTATTCTATTGCCCATTTTGTAAATGTATACACACTTAAAACCACACATATTCTATTAGCTACTCTCAATCCAATTAAGAGTTCTCCGCCCACAATCACTACTGGCCAGCCAAAGACGCAAAACAGGCCTCAGAACTCTATTGGTTTTAGCAGAGTTTGATTATTATGAGCACTAAATAAATAAACTTACACACAATTGACATTGTATTAGAACCGTAGCTCGCAAATAAAATCTAACTGCAACTGAAACAAGTATCAAGTACTGAGAAGGACTCGCAAGGCATTTTTCAAACTCTTATTAGAGCTGTAACAGCAATTAAACACACAATAGTGTACTGTAAAAGCATAGGAAGGCATGGAAAGACATTAGCAGCAATTGCACAACAGGCTCAAACCCACAAATATACAATTAAACAATATTATTTTTAACTGTTATTTCTGAGTATTATTGATCCAGGACTCATTCTCTCCACTCACAATCACTCTCTGATCTTCCCATCACTTTTTTCTCTCCCATCCCTCTCTCCTCTCTCCACAACTCTCACCTCTATGCATCCCTCTCTCCTCTCCCCATCCCTCTCTCCTCTCCCCATCCCTCTCTCCTCTCCACATCCCTCTCTCCTCTCCCCATCCCTCTCTCCTCTCCCCATCCCTCTCTCCTCTCTCCACTCCTCTCTCCATCCCTCTCTCCTCTCTCCACTCCTCTCTCCATCCCTCTCTCCTCCCCCATCCCTCTCTCCTCTCCCCATCCCTCTCTCCTCTCCCCATCCCTCTCTCCTCTCCCCATCCCTCTCTCCTCTCCCCATCCCTCTCTCCTCTCCCCATCCCTCTCTCCTCTCCCCATCCCTCTCTCCTCTCCCCATCCCTCTCTCCTCTCCCCATCCCTCTCTTCTCTCTCCACTCCTCTCTCCATCCCTCTCTCCTCTCCCCATCCCTCTCTCCTCTCCCCATCCCTCTCTCCTCTCCCCATCCCTCTCTCCTCTTCCCATCCCACTCTCCTCTCCCCATCCCTCTCTCCTCTCTCCATCACTCTCTACTCTCCCCATCACTCTCTCCTCTCCCCATCACTCTCTCCTCTCCCCATCACTCTCTGATCTTCCCATTATTTTCTTCTCTCCCTTCCCTCTCTTCGCTCCCCACAACTCTCTCCTCTCCCCACAACTCTCTCCACTCCCCATCCCTCTCTTCTCTCCCCACAACTCTCTCCTCTCCCCTCAACTCTCTCCTCTCCCCACACCTATCTTCTCTCCCATCCCTCTCTCCTCTCCCCATCCCTCTCTCCTCTCCCCATCCCTCTCTCCTCTCCCATCCCTCTCTCCTCTCCCCATTCCTCTCTCCTCTCCCCATTCCTCTCTCCTCTCCCCATTCCTCTCTCCTCTCCCCATCCCTCTCTCCTCTCCCCATCCCTCTCTCCTCTCCCCATCCTTCTCTCCTCTCCCCATCCTTCTCTCCTCTCCCCATCCTTCTCTCCTCTCCCCATCCCTCTCTCCTCTTCCCATCCCTCTCTCCTCTTCCCATCCCTCTCTCCTCTCCCCATCCCTCTCTCCTCTCCCCATCCCTCTCTCCTCTCCCCATCCCTCTCTACTCTCCCCATCACTCTCTACTCTCCCCATCACTCTCTCCTCTCCCCATCACTCTCTCCTCTCCCCATCACTCTCTGATCTTCCCATTATTTTGTTCTCTCCCTTCCCTCTCTTCGCTCCCCACAACTCTCTCCTCTCCCCACAACTCTCTCCACTCCCCATCCCTCTCTTCTCTCCCCACAACTCTCTCCTCTCCCCTCAACTCTCTCCTCTCCCCACACCTATCTTCTCTCCCATCCCTCTCTCCTCTCCCCATCCCTCTCTCCTCTCCCCATCCCTCTCTCCTCTCCCCATCCCTCTCTCCTCTCCCCATCCCTCTCTCCTCTCCCCATCCTTCTCTCCTCTCCCCATCCTTCTCTCCTCTCCCCATCCTTCTCTCCTCTCCCCATCCCTCTCTCCTCTCCCCATCCCTCTCTCCTCTCCCCATCCTTCTCTCCTCTCCCCATCCTTCTCTCCTCTCCCCATCCTTCTCTCCTCTCCCCATCCTTCTCTCCCCCCCTATCCCTCTCTCCTCTCCCTATCACTCTCTACTCTCCACAACACTTTCTTCTCTCCCCATCCCTCTCTCCCCATCACTCTCTGATCTTCCCATCACTTTCTTTTCTCCCATACCTCTCTCATCTCCCCATCCCTCTCTCCTCTCCCCATCCCTCTCTCCTCTCCCATCCCTCTCTCCTCTCCCCATTCCTCTCTCCTCTCCCCATTCCTCTCTCCTCTCCCCATCCCTCTCTCCTCTCCCCATCCCTCTCTCCTCTCCCCATCCCTCTCTCCTCTCCCCATCCTTCTCTCCTCTCCCCATCCTTCTCTCCTCTCCCCATCCTTCTCTCCTCTCCCCATCCTTCTCTCCTCTCCCCATCCCTCTCTCCTCTTCCCATCCCTCTCTCCTCTTCCCATCCCTCTCTCCTCTCCCCATCCCTCTCTCCTCTCCCCATCCCTCTCTACTCTCCCCATCACTCTCTACTCTCCCCATCACTCTCTCCTCTCCCCATCACTCTCTCCTCTCCCCATCACTCTCTGATCTTCCCATTATTTTGTTCTCTCCCTTCCCTCTCTTCGCTCCCCACAACTCTCTCCTCTCCCCACAACTCTCTCCACTCCCCATCCCTCTCTTCTCTCCCCACAACTCTCTCCTCTCCCCTCAACTCTCTCCTCTCCCCACACCTATCTTCTCTCCCATCCCTCTCTCCTCTCCCCATCCCTCTCTCCTCTCCCCATCCCTCTCCCCATCCCTCTCTCCTCTCCCCATCCTTCTCTCTCCCCCTATCCCTCTCTCCTCTCCCTATCACTCTCTACTCTCCACAACACTTTCTTCTCTCCCCATCCCTCTCTCCCCATCACTCTCTGATCTTCCCATCACTTTCTTTTCTCCCATACCTCTCTCATCTCCCCATCCCTCTCTCCTCTCTACATCCCTCTCCCTATCACTCTCTGCTCTCCCCAACACTTTCTTCTCTCCCATCCCTCTCTCCTCTACACATCACTCTCTGATCTTCCCATCACCGTCTTCTCTCCCATCCCTCTCTCCTCTCCTCATCCCTATCTTCTCTCCCCATCCATCTCTTCTCTCCCCATCCCTCTCTCCTCTCTACGTCACTCTCCCTATCGCTCTCTTCTCTCCCCAACACTTTCTTCTCTCCCCATCACTCTCTCCTCTACCCAGCACTGTCTTCTTTCCCCATCATGCTCTTCTCTCCAAATAACTTTTCCCATCTTCGCTCCTCTCCCTATCACTCTTTCCTCCCCACATCACTCTCTCCTCTCTGCTACAATCTCTCCCCTCTTCCCCTTATAACAGCAGAAGGAGAAGTGGGAAAGAGGCAAGAAGATATACCTCCTATCATTATCTCCATTTTTTTCCTCGCTCATTCCAATCTTGTCTACTCCATTCTCCCTTCCACACTTTTCTCTCTCCAGTCTTTCCTCTTTATTATCTCCATTTACATTTCTAGCCAATTTTTTGCCTTTCTCTCTCCACCACCCTTCTACCTTCCATTTTAATTCCCTTACCTATATCTCTCTTCTCTATTTCTTTCCCTCTTCTCTACTTCTGTCCTATAACCCCATTTCCGATCTTCATCTTAAACCACTTTCCTTACATTCCATTATTTGCCTCCCACCTTCACATCTCTCACTCTCTCCTCTTTATTTATCCATATACTGTATCTCTTTTCCTTCCAATACTTTTCTTTTGATTTCCCCCATTTTGCACTCTTCCATCTCTCCATATTGCTGAAAACCTCATAAAACACCATATGTTTAACACACACTCATCACTGGGGGTTAGAAATGTTTCTTTTTTTTGCCTTGCTGTTTAACCTACCAGGGTACCAATAGGCAATTATTATTTAGATGTAACCCTTCCCTTTACATTCCCACCCCTCTGGTTTAGAAGAACAAATACATGGGGGGGGTGTTGGGTTTTTACTGTGAATTCTTCAGCCATTTAGTGCAAATTCCAGTAATTACAGCCATTGTGTCCTTTCTGAAAGACACATAATACAGCAGAAGCCAGTTCTAATTGAGACCTTACAGGAGGTACAAATCCCTCCTTTGTTGGGTTTGACAAATTAGTGCCAAAAAGTGGCAGGGTCCAAATGGGAATGAAAGCCAAGCAATACAAAGATGGGACTTAACCCTTTCACTGGCAGAGGGGCCAGCTATGCTTTGCGAAGTATTGCATTGCTGGCCCCTCTGCCAGTGCAAGGGTTAAATCTTCCGTAATAACCATCTCTTGCCCCGCCAAAATGAAAGATCAAGAAACAAAAGTTTTCTTTTTGTTCCGAATTCCCTTGACATGTCAGCAGCTTGGAACAGCCTTATTTATTTAGTTAAAGTGATTAAATTGTAATAGTTCAAGACGGCCTATTGTCTTCCTTCCTAATCCCTGCTCCACAGACTCCAGCTGTCTCCTTTAATTGATTGACAATGACCCACTGATAAGGCAACATGTTGGCAGAAATAAAATGCCCCACCCCCCACCTCCCTTTCTTCACTTTAAGTTGAATTAGACTATACTTTTTTTATTTTATTATTTTGTTCAAATCTATGTCGGAGAAAGGCAAACAAGACCAAGCAGAATGGAGGTCTGTGTGAATTCTAGAGAAGACGTTTGTTCTTGTTGAAGTGTGTCTGGATTTCTTTGCTGCCGGGCTGTTTGGTGAATACCCCCCTCCCCATCCCATCATAATGCATTTTAGTGGATGCTGAGAGGAAAGGAAACCTTGTAAGCCTTGGGGATAACCATTAACATTAAAAGGATGCAGAAAAGGTCCAAGTCATGGCTGAAAACTAAGCCTGTTCATTTCAAGGATTAATGGAAGGTTTCTGGATTTCACTATGAATAATATATATATATTGGTATATTGATATTGTTTAGTCATTCATTTGGGTCCAGCTCTATGGACCACAGCATGCTAGGCACATATATTGTTATGTCTCTGGTTGTGCTTATACATAAGGTTATCTTGGCAAACGTACTGGAGTTGGTTGCCGGTTTGCTTCTCTAGTGGACCAATATTAGTCTGACCTCTCTGCTATGACTTGCCTGTTCACCCTGATATTGATCCAGAGAAGGGAATATATATATTTTTTTCTGCCTAAAGTCTTACATATAGTTCCTAATTGGTTTCTCCCCTCTGTAGCTAATAAAGATAAATACAGTGTACTTTAGATTACTTTTATGTACTTTATTTTATTAAGAAGTGCTTATAAGCTCAGTTTTTACTGCCTAAAATCATACAATGTGTACCTGTTTGGGTCTGCCCTCTGTAACCCATGCTGCTCATTAATACACACACTGTTAAGTGCAGTGTTTCAAATTAGCCTGCCGGTGACCTCTCTCAAGCAGCCTGTGGCAGAATGTTATGAGTGAGCGATTATTCTCTTCATGAGCTGCTGAGGGACTATTTGTAAGATTTTAGGCAGAAAAACAACAGAGAGTCTTAATAAAATAAAGTACATTAAATTAAAGAGATACAGTAGATATGTATATTAATACATTAGTATATTGTAGTAAAATCCAGAATCCTTCCATATGCCTTTAAGCTTTGTCTTATTACATTTAGAAAGGAACACAGAAAAGGATCCAAAACTCAATATTTTTTATGTGCTTTGTTTGTTTAGTTAGATCTTCATTCAGTGAGATGTTAATAAATCTTAGCCTTGTGAATATACATGGGTCTCTTGCCATTCTCTATATGACAAAGCATGGCAAGAGAAAACAAATAAGCATACCTCCCTTTAAAAAATAAGTACAAGAACAAGAATTCATAATGTTGTGTTATGGAAAACAAGATTTACAGATAATGTGGAAGTTCAACTTTGGTAGAAAATTGCGGTAGATACGGAGGTCTATTATATGCAGAAACCTTCTATATCCCTTTATATTCTCAATATGGCCATAGGGGATGATAACATGTACTATATCAATTGAATATTATTAAAATATTGAATTTACTTGGAGTTTACTTACTAACCCAGCCTTTCTAACCCATCTACCAACCAAAAACTGATATCTCTTTCTAAAAGGTGATCAATAATTAATCAATAATTTAATTAATAACTAATCCGCATATTGCAGATCAGAGGAGATCTTAACAGGTTGAACTTGATGGACTGAAAGTCTTTTTTCAACCTTAATTACTATGTAACTATGTAATGATAATAATTACCTATTGGGGCTGGATGTTCTGTGGAAAAATTGAAAATACTGAGCATGTTCAGATCCAAGCGACTATCTATGATTTTCATTGTACTATATTTGGAACCTCCACTATATCCATTTTAAGTATATAAAATGATTTATTGTTCATGATAAAAACAACAATAGCAAAAATAATAGCCAAGACACCAAATCAATACGTCGAAAAAAGAAATTGGAAATGTTATTGATATTATTAAACGATGCCACTGAGTGTCTTAAAAAAGAAACTACCACGATAGATACTATGAGCCCGATTCAATTTGAAGCCCGCAGTTTACGTTACACAGGCCGTATGTCTGTGGGCTTGTACTCTTGTGCTATTCAATTGAACAAACCCGCAAGTTATGGGCCGAAAGCCAAAACCATGCAACCGTAAGTAGCATTTCAGGGCAGGAATATGATAAATTAAGCAAGGCCGTAACTACCCATATAGAACCAGCCAATAGAAAATGAGATCGTCATCATTAGGTCAGTAAAAAGTGGAGGTTACATGTCAATCAATTAGCGTTTGGGGGTCCGATATGCGATCAGTTTTGCAAAATACAAAATAATAAAAATGAATGCCGATACTGTTCTAGTCCATGTGGGTGGCCTGATATGTATTAACTCATTGATTCTCAAGATCAATATAACCCCGAGATGACACATAACATTTTTTATTGCCGACTGTTGTTGCAGATAATTTGAATGTCTTTCATCGCTTTCCCCGTCATTTACAGTGCAGTATTTAATTTTTATTTGCATTTACAGTGCTATGGACAGAGGTTAAACCCCCTTGCGAGTCCTATCTAGTACTCGTAGGATTTTCTCCTACATTTGCCTTTTAAGGGTGTGAAAACATTTGGGAATTGTAGCAATTGAATAGCGATTTAAGCAATCGGAAGTATTTCGGACGTGAAAGATCAAATTCTTCAATGGCCTGTAAGTTCTGGTTTTAACAATCACAAGGACTTCACTGCCATAACCTGTAACCGGTTTGTAGCCCGCAAAAAGACGCCAATTGAATAACAAAATACTTATGGCCATTATGGGCTACATTAAATTGGGCTATATGATCCTTGAAGGATCAAAACATAATGAGTACAAAAAAGGAGTGATATATTATGCCCAAGGGGATACCTCCTTACTGGAAGGCTTAACAAAGTTAAAGCCTCAGAATCAAGGATCATAGATCACCCCCTTTTTTTTACAAATGTTTTAGTTGTTCAAGGATGATATTATCTATTGTGGTAGTCTCTTTTTCCAATTTATTAATTTTTTTTTACATTTATTCTAAAAACAACGGTTTTAATGTACAGTACATATTATTTTAACTTTGAATACAATGTCCCTTTAAAGGGTCTCTTCCAGTACATTTAGGGGTATTTTCCTGGAAGTTGCCATAATAAGGATAGATACCCAAGAACTGGAACACAGAAACACACCTGTACATCAAAGGCTTCTCCTAAAGGACGGCACGCTTAACTTGAAAGCCAAAGCTGCGCTGACATTACCCACAAGTGACTTTGGGCCAGTGGCCTATGCGATGACTGCTGTATATTCTTTTTTACAAAGACATATGACAGAGTCAGCCTTATTGTCCTGAGTCTTTGTTTAATTCAAAGCTGAGGAATAGGGGGCTGAGCCTGGGTATTTTTAGCAAAGCCGCCTATTAGAAACCCAACTAGAGCAGAATGTTTTGTTGCCTTCAGAAGTCTCAGATCTGTAATTGCTCCACAAACTGTTTTTAGATCTCAAATTTCACTTTATTATGATGTAGCTTTGCTTTTTACAGAAAGGTTCAAGTAATTACTCTAATTTAAAGTACTGAATGCTAATAAGAGATTTTAATATTTAAACATTTTTTTCCTGTATGATTAAACTACTGTGGTGTATAAAGTAACATAAACAATTGTCTAATAACTTAAAATAAATTGAGATTCATATGTAGATATTACCATTTGGTGGTTCTTGCACTTGAGTTTCCTTAGTGAGATTTCTCATGTACATCGGGGGGGTTGTATACTTTAAACTGAACTTGCTGAGATGTCCCATTGACCCATCAACAACACTGAATCAGTGTTTACCACATTGTTGTTCAGTCCTGTCTGACTCTCAGTGACCCTATGGAATGCGGCAGCTCAGGCACATCTGTCAGCCACTGCTCCTCTGAGCTCCCAAGCTCATGTTCAGGGATTTAATGACCTCATCTATGCATCTCCACCTCTGCTGTCCCCTTCTTTGTGTTTATTTAATCTTCTTTAGGGAATCCTGTCTTCTCATTATATGGCCAAAATATTTGAGCTTTACCCTCATGATCAAACTTTTCAGTGAACAGTTTGGCTTGATTACACACATTGTTGCTGTTCAGTTGTTCAGTCATGTCTAACCCTCTGTGACCCAGTTTTATCAGCAAAGATGCTTGAGTGGGTTGCCAGTTCTTTCTATAGTGGACTGCAATTAGTCTGACCTCTCTGATATGACCTGCCCATCTTGGGTGACCCTACAGGGTATAGCTCACAGCTTCATAGAAGTACACTTGTCCCTTTACCATGACAAGGTAGCGCTCCAATTCAGTGGTTTCCGGCTCTCTGTGACCTCATGGACTATAACACACCAGAACATCTTTATGTCCATGGTCATGCTGATCCACTTGGTATTCATGGCAGAGATACTGGAGTGGGTTGTCAGTTCCTTCTCCAGTGGACCACAGCATACAGCTCCTGATATTCCTAGGTGGTCTCCCATCCCATTACTGACCAGGACCAACCCTGCTTGGCTTCAGGTGGTGTGACCTTTTCCTTCCCTGACTTGGAATCAAACCCAGGTCCTAAACACTGGACCACCAGGGACATTTTATTAAATCACCAAATTGACCTTAACACATACACACTACCTCATCAAATCGTCCAAATGCTGTATCCTTCTCCACCATCTCATCAATTGCATCTCTAGCCCTCCTCCATAATGGATCTAGGAACACTACTTCTAACCCTAATCTCATCAGATCCCATTCATTACATCCCCATCTTATCAAATAATGTATTCTACAATACCATTTCATCACAACAACCCCATCATGCCATACTCACTTGGAAGCTCTTGTCTCTAACCGGAGTGCCAACCAAAATCCAGTATTAGTGGCATAGGTTGCTGGTTTACATGGGCACACTGTCCAGAGAAAGTAACAGGCAGCACTGGCCATGGAAGTAAAATTGATCCTTGTAGCAATGTTTTTTTTGGGTTTCCTGGTAGCCCAGTGGTTATGATGCAGGTGCTTTCATCACAGCATCCTGGGTTTGAATCCAGCCAGTTTTACATTTACAGCAATATTTTGCTTTTTCGTTTTTTTCTTTGTAAAAACCTTTTGGCCATTATTGTGTAGAACAAATGTGACCATCGTAGCCTTTTAAGAACGGTTATTTTTTTTGTTATAAGCTACTGTACAAATGTTTATTCAAATTTGGCAGTTGCGCTTTATCACAACACTCCGAAAACTCGGTGACTATTCTTATATTTTTATCAAACTTGGTATATTCCTTTATCACGCCCACTGTGAGAGATATTTAATCGTTATTAGGAGAAAAGGAGCATTTTTTATATAATGTATGCTTAAAAAAACAACTTTCAAGCTCGAGTTATTTTAATCTTTCTCTCTAGATGTTTAATACCCACTCACTGTAGTTATATTTATTTATTTGTTTATTTATTTGAGTACTTTTGTGGCGTCACTTTATCACATGGGACGTATGATCACAGAGGGACGTAAGCAAGAACGCCCGAGATGGACACAGTTACACATGCAGTGGGTATGCTCCGATATCTGTGCTCGATTTTTTTGGTGACCATGAGACCACCTGCCCTGATCTTCAGCCTGTCTTCGTTTTGATGCTTTTTGTCCCAAGCCCAACCTTCAGTCCCTAACCCCACCCTTAATACCTTTCACCAGCTGCTCCCTACTGATCCATACTCAATTCTGGTTATTACACTGAATGCATGGCCAGTATCCCATTAAATAAAAAAAAAACTTTCATACATTGAATTATATTGATTCTACAAGATGAAAAGCTACATGGAAAGAAGTTGGTCATATTTACCCAAGGACCTTCAGTAGCATAGTGCGAGCTGATTATCCTTCATTGTAGACAAGAGGGTCCCAGGTGGGTCACAACCCAGAAGGAGCACTCAATCAGAGCAATGAAATAGTATCACATCTGGAGATATATACTCATCATCTTCATTTTTATTGAATGTGTTTAGTGTAGTGGCTCTTATTAATGCTTTGGTGATGGGCTTTCTATTTTTCTGAGGTGATCTATTTATCACCCAGGCTTCTGAGCCTCTTTTCAACCTATTGCTGAATCCATATTTAAATTTAAAGGACTGCTGTAGGTTGAGAAAGAAAAGTGTCACTGTAGTGATTTTAATTATGCATTGGTCATTAATAAAACTCCTACTAATTTACTGTAGCAATATTCAATATTTTAATACATTTCGATAAATATGAGAACAGCCTCCAAATTAGTGTTTGTTTCTTCCTGGATTAGATCCTTAAGGGGATTGTGGGGGTTTGGCTGAAAGAAAGGTATAAAGGGGATGTGGTTTGTAGGGTAAGAGAATCATATAGTGGAAGAAATATAAATGTATTAGATGAAGGTGGCAGATAATTACTTTATAGAAAGATAATCTGATCACCATAGGGGTGATCTGAACATCTGCATATATTTTTGGCTTTTTATTGACCTCTATGAGTTTGGATAGGGAAGTTGCAATAGGGGCTCCAAATTATTTTGCACATTGTCCCTCTATTTACTGGCTCCACTATTGGTTATGGTGACCTTTGGCATTGGTTCACCCCATTCATTGTGGAGAAAACATTATTTTACCTTTATTTACTGGGAATTCCACATCATATTACCAAAATAACATGAAAAATAATATAGAATATGAAAAATTAACTAATTTTTACCACCATATTTGGATCCATTACTTACTGAAAATATATATTATTTTTACAGCTATAAAAACAGTTTGCTCTTTGTCACTGACACATAATGTAATTTATATAATAATATATAATTAATAGCCACGCTTGGATCTCCAAACAATAAAATATTAGCACAACCATTGTGGGGATTTGAACCTGCGATCTTCAGTTTGTTCCAATTTCCGACTCCATAAAAGTCATCAATTGATCTTTCAAGTGATTTATTTATTGCTGAAAACAATGGAGTCAAATTAAGAACATCAAGGGCAGTGGCTTCTTCCACCATCAAACGATACAGATGTAGTACCTCTTTTAAAAGACTCCATTGGGCGGGGGCTTAACTCTTTGGTAACTGAGTATTTCAAAGCTGGTCTCCCAACCTCCCCCAAGCAAACATCATAATTGACATCTATTTTTGTGATGCTTCTCAACGTCATCGACTTTGAAGTTTTTGACATCAAAGCCGGCCAGCATCTTTCATAACTAGAAATCCCAGTCTTTTGTCGCCCAAGAACATAATGCATCGAACAAGAGAATGGAAATGGACTGGAAATTATCTCTCAGACTAGGGAGGAGGACAACATTATTTCCAATAAAGAGTTAGCTTTTTATTAGAAGACTTCATAATTCATAGAAACCTTTTTATTGAAATAACAATTTTCGTTTTGGGTATAAGCCTCTGAGTCCACCATACTTTTGTAGATGAAAAAATACCAAATCACTAAAATGTACAAATGTTGTACACAATATCAAACCAAGGAGCAAGAGGACCCAGGGAGGTTGAAATCTTAACATAGTGCATATTATATCAATACATTCACAAAATAGTGGAAATATTGGTAAAAAATCAGAGCCATTCCTTCCTTAAAATCAGGGTTTTTCACATTTTTTTTTTCAAAACTCTTTGTTGTATGTTATATTTTTCTTTGTGTATGCACATGTGTGTTTTATGTAAATATAAGGAAATATAATTACATACACACACATATATATATATATATATATATACAGTGCCTTACAAAAGTATTCACCCCCCTTGTTATGGAACAGCAAACCTGCCAAGAGACGGCCGTCCACCAAAACTCACGGACCGGGCAAGGAGGGCATTTATCAGAGAGGCAGCACAGAGACCTAAGGTAACCCTGGAGGAGCTGCAGAGTTCCACAGCAGAGACTGGAGTATCTGTACATAGGACGACAATAAGCCGTACGCTCCATAGAGTTGGGCTTTATGGCAGAGTGGCCAGAAGAAAGCCATTACTTTCAGCAAAAAACAAAATGGCACGTTTTGAGTTTGCGAAAAGGCATGTGGGAGACTCCCAAATGTATGGAGGAAGGTGCTCTGGTCTGATGAGACTAAAATTGAACTTTTTGGCCATCAAAGAAAACGCTATGTCTGGAGCAAACCCAACACATCACATCACCCAAAGAACACCATCCCCACAGTGAAACATGGTGGTGGCAGCATCATGCTGTGGGGATGTTTTTCAGCAGCCGGGACTGGGAAACTGGTCAGAGTTGAGGTATCTTAAGGCTGTAATGTAACAAAATAAGTAAAAAGTCAAGGGGGTGAATACTGTATATATATATATATATATATATAAATATATAAATATATATATATATATATATATATATATATATATATATATATAGTGGTACCTCGGGTTACAACGTTAATCTGTTCTGGACGAGGCGGTGTAACCCTAGATAGCATTTCCCATAGGAATCAATGTAAATTCAATTAATCTGTTCTGGACCCCAGATTTTTCACATTTTAGTTTTAACTGATAGTCTTGTTTTTGGATACGAACCCTTAAAACTAAACAGAAATTAATAAGCAACAACAATTACAGGCTGGGTACATTGGCACTTAGGCACAGGCTGTTTGGACTCTTACAGGCACAATGTCTACAGCTTGCTTCCTTCTTTCGGATTCGATTTCACGGTTGTGTGTACAGCAGCGTTTTACTTGTTCCTTTCAGTTTTTATCACGTAACCCGAGGTATCGTTGTAACCCAAGGCAGAAAATTGCAGAGAAGGGGTGTAACCCGAAGGCGTTTTAACCCTAGGCAGGAAATTGCAGCGGAGAATCGGTGTAACACAAGGGCGTTGTAACCAGAGGTACCCATGAATATATATATATATATATAAACACACATGCCCTTATTCATTTAAATAAAGTGAGAGTGAGAGTGGTAATCTTGGGTTGAGGCCATAGCAAGAAGCAAGGATGAGGAGTAATGAGGGTGTGGGGGACATACAGATTTCAACTGACCTTAGATAGCATAGAACCTAAATATACACTGTATAAAAACATCAGATTTGTCCACATTATAAATACAGCTCCTGGAAGTATGTCCAAACAAAGGTTATAATATTTAATAGGTGGTGGAATGGCATATGTATTATTCCTGGCAGGAAGCAATAAATATAGTTTTAAGGACCACCACACAATGACAAAAATATTTGTTTTAAAATGTAATTGAACTGGAAACAGTCAGACATATAGTTATTACTTAGAAACAAATGCATGCAGGGCCCTAGAGCAGGGGTGGTCAAGTTCGGTCCTGGAGGGCTCCATATATGCTGGGATTTGAAGATTTCCTTTCTGTGCACAGGTAAGTCAATCAGGATGACTGAAGAAGTGATTGACTCACCTGTGTGCAGCTGGGCTATCATCAAATTCAGGCATGTATGTGGCCCCTCTTGCCCACCCCTGTCCTAGAGTGCTCCATGATACATTGGTGGAAGTGGGGCGTTTACATTTCTGGAGAGCTAGTGAATGATGCAAGGGATCCACCATCCACACCCCTCTCTTCGCTCTTAGCCAAAACACACAAACACACAGTCATGATTAAGCTCTGAGGATGTGATGTAACATACACAAAATGGATTCCTGTACTAATAAACAGGGGCTTAAAAAAATCAGATTTGACCAAAAAATGCTTTATACCCATGACTTACACAGCTGCTAATATTGATAGTTTGGTTCTTATTTGACAAACAAGTGCCTTTTTCTTGAACTGCAGTGGTCCTTTAACTGCAAATAATCTGTTGACAATAGTTAGCCACTAGGGGTCTCCCTTACTGTGTACACGATGTGGGAGTACAGTTCCATGAACTGAATAGATAGATACAAGTGTATATATATATATATATATATATATATATATATATATATATATATATACTAGCGAGATGCCCGTCAAAAAATGACGGCAATGAAAAGTATATAATGTGGCTGATGTAGCGTCGTTCGTTTTCTATGTCGTGCAAGTTTTTCGGAATATTCGTTTTCTATGTCGTGCGAGTTTTTCGGAATATCCGTAGCTGTTTGGTGGTGTTTTGCGTGTTTATGGTAGTGTTTTGCGTGTTTAGGGACCTTTATCCTCGTTTTGTTCGGCGGCCATTTTTTCTCTCACTTAGGTGACTTTCGGGTCTCTAAACTCCGAAATTTGTGGTTAAATGGAGGTGTAACTTTTCTTGCAGAGGTCCTCGGTGCCCCCCCCTTGCTGTAAGTAACTTTTTTATGTGTTTGTTGTTTGTATTTGTTGTGTTTGTAATGTTTTAGGGGTTGCGCGGGTTGCGTCCTTGTTTTCTAATCTCGTAGGTTTTTTTCGGCAAATACGTAGGTGCTTGGGGGTGTTTTGCGCCTTTAGACTGCTGTAGCCTCGTTTTCGTTTTTTTCGGCGGCCATTTTTTCTCTCGCTTCGAGAAATTTTAAGTGTCTAAACTCTTTTAATTTGACTTAAATTGAGGTGTAACTTTAGTTTTCAAGGTCCTGGATGCTCCCTCTTCCTCTAAGTAAGCTTTTTATGTATTTGTTGTGTGTATTTGGTGTATTTTTCATGTTTTGATGTGCGCGTGTTGCGGCCGATTTTTGCGAGGTCGTAATGGGTCGTAACGTGTCTTGTATTTTGTTTGTGTTACGACGTAAATTTTGCGAGGGTCCCAGTTGCTGGCAAGGAGCGACTCTCGTAAATTTTGCGAGGGTCGCAGTTGCTGGCAAGGAGCGCCTTTGGCAGTCCTTGCCAGCAACTGCGACCCTCACTTGCCAGCAACTGCGACCCTCGCCATCGGCACTTCTTGCCAGCAACTGGGACCCTCGCTACGCAACGGCTCGTATGCTCACAACTATATATGTGATATATATATATATATATATATATATATATATATATATAATGTATATATATATATATATATATATATATATATATATATATATATACAGTATATATACACACGCACAAATATATAAATGTGGTTGAAGTGTGAATTCCATTTTTTATGACCGTGAAAGGTATCACCTACATCAAAGGGAATTGATCAACGTTCAATACATTTCCATCTTAATCACTCCATCTTTCTTTTTCTCCATAATTTGTTACTATCTCCCACTTTTCCTTTGCACTCTTCTTTATCTCTCTTCTTTTCATCTCTTTATTTCCCTCTCCTCTCCTTCACTCTAGTTCTCTCTTCTTTTTTTATCTCTCTTCTTTTCATCTTTCTTTCCTTCTTTCTTTTTTTCTCTTTCTTTTTCTTCCTTCTTTCTTTCTGTCATTTACTTTCTTTTCTCTCTCTTTTTTTTCCTTCTAAAAAAAATATGTCTCCTTTCTCTCTCCTTTCCTTCTCTCTAATTATCTCTTTTCTTTTTCTTTCTCTCTTCTTTTCTTCTATTCCTTCTTTCCTTCACTCTTTCGCTTTCTTTTCTTCTCCCTTTCTCACGTTGGCTCTCTCCTATTTTTTTCTATCACTCTTTCTCTCTCTCTTCTTTTTCTCCTCCTTTCTTTTCTCTATTTTCATATTTATTTCTCTCTCTTTTTCTTCTTTCTCTCTCTCTTTATCTCTCCCTCTCTTAACCTCTCTTTCTATTTTCTTCTGACGCTCTCCTTATCTCTCTCTCTCTGTCTCTCCTTTACCCTCCCTCTCTTTCTTTCTCTTCTTCACTCTCTCACTCACTCTCCTCTTTTATTCATTTTCTCTCTCTCTTGCTTTCTCTCTCCTTTTCTTCTCTCTATCTCTTTCTCTCATTTTCTTCTCTCCTCTTTTCTTCTCTATATTTTTATTTTAAATGACTTTATTTCTCTCTCTTCTTTTCCTCTCTGTATTTGTCTTTCCTTCTCTTTCTCTCTTCTTTTCTTCACTCAATCTCTTACCTTTTCTCTCCCTTTCTTCTCTCTATATCTTTCTCTCATTTTCTACTCACTTCTTTTCTTCTCTGTATTTTTCTTTCCTTCTCTCTGTCTTTCTCTCTTATTTTCTATTATGTTATTGATCTCTCTCTTATATCGCTCTTCTTTCCTTCACTCAGTCTCTTTTTTCTTCTCTCTCTCATGTTGTCTCTATTATTCTTTTCTATCACTCTTTCTCTCTCTCTTTTTCTTTACTCTCTTCTGTTTCTTCTCTTTTCTTGTCTCTATTTTCTTCTTCATTTCTCTCTCTCATTTTCTCTCTTCTTTTCTTCAATTTCTCTCTCTTGCTTTCTCTCTCATTTTCTTTTCTATCTTTTTCTCTCATTTTCTTCTCTCCTCTTTTCTTCTCCATTTTTCTTTCTTTCTCGCGGTCTTTTTCTCTTTTTTTATATCACTTTATTTCTCTCTCTTCTTTTACTCTCTGTATTTGTCTTTCCTTCTCTCTCTCTCGCATTCTCTCTATTCTTTTCACCACTCTCTCTTACATTCTCTCTTTCTTTTTCTTATATCTAATATTTTCTCTCATTTTCTTCTCTCTTCTTTTCCTCTCTCTCTCTATTTTTCTTTCCTTTTCTCTGTCTCTCTCTTTTTTATTCTATCACTTTATTTCTCTCTCTTCTTTTCCTCTGTATTTTTCTTTCCTCCTCTCTCTCTCTCTCTCTCTCTGTCAGCCCATATTATCCTGCTTTCTTTATATTTCCATTATAATGTATATATTTATTTCTCTCTTAATTCCTCTACAAAATCCCTGTCTTTTTTTTCGGGTGTCAGAAGGAACCTACTAAATTCACATTATGTGGAGAGTCGAAACTCTTCAAAACCAAAGACGTGTAAATGCCGCTAATTATACTTAAGGGGCTCTTAATGCAGTTTGCAGTTCAAGATGTGTTCCTTGGGTTCCTCGTGTTCCTTCTTGTTCTGCTGGCAGACTCTTCTCTGATCTAATTATTTCATGAGCAATTTTATGTATAAAAAGACTTTCATAGTGTCATTAATTATGATAGAAGTGCTGTCAATTTTACATCCATTCTCTGCACCCTTCACTGGAGAGAAAGTTTCCCTCCGGCAGCTGTTATTGTCCAGTAATAAAGATAATAAACATTGTGCAGCAATACATGTATTTATACTGTAATATATTTATTCATTTGATGATAACATTATATCATTATTTTTTTTTTTAATCAGACATGGAATATAATTTTTACCATGTTTTAAACCATGAAAAAAAATATTAAAGGTATATGGAAGATTCCTGGATTTTACTAGGTATATCATATATCTGTGTATATATTTACTTTTCTGCACTTTGTTTTATTGAGAAGTGCTTATATGCTGTGTATGGGTCTGTCATCTGCAGCTCATAAAGACACAGACTCTGCTGTGTCTCATTTTAACCAACCAGTGACCATCCCTCAGCAACATTCTGCTGAGATGTGGTCCCTGAAAGGCTAGGACAATACACTGCACAACCCAGTTTGACTATTTGTTTTACAGAAAAGTAAATGGATACACAGGTATAGAACACTAACACTAATTATTTCATGTCTACTTAAAAATAATAAAATAATGCTAGCAGAAAGATGGCATTATTATTTACTTATAAATAACTTGACTTGTGTTGTACACTATCTATCTATCTATCTATCTATCTATCTATACATCTATCTATTTATGTATGTATCTATATATATATATATATATATATATATGTGTGTGTATGTGTGTATATATGTGTGTGTGTGTGTATATATGTATATATATATATATATGTGTGTGTGTGTATATATATTTATGTGTATATATATATATATATATATATATATATATATATATATATATATATATATATGTGTGTATACATACAGGGAGTGCAGAATTATTAGGCAAATGAGTATTTTGACCACATCATCCTCTTTATGCATGTTGTCTTACTCCAAGCTGTATAGGCTTGAAAGCCTACTACCAATTAAGCATATTAGGTGATGTGCATCTCTGTAATGAGAAGGGGTGTGGTCTAATGACATCAACACCCTATATCAGGTGTGCATAATTATTAGGCAACTTCCTTTCCTTTGGCAAAATGGGTCAAAAGAAGGACTTGACAGGCTCAGAAAAGTCAAAAATAGTGAGATATCTTGCAGAGAGATGCTGCAAAGCTTCTGAAGAGTGATTATCGAACAATCAAGCGTTTCATTCAAAATAGTCAACAGGGTCGCAAGAAGCGTGTGGAAAAACCAAGGCGCAAAATAACTGCCCAAGAACTGAGAAAAGTCAAGCGTGCAGCTGCCACGATGCCACTTGCCACCAGTTTGGCCATATTTCAGAGCTGCAACATCACTGGAGTGCCCAAAAGCACAAGGTGTGCAATACTCAGAGACATGGCCAAGGTAAGAAAGGCTGAAAGACGACCACCACTGAACAAGACACACAAGCTGAAACGTCAAGACTGGGCCAAGAAATATCTCAAGACTGATTTTTCTAAGGTTTTATGGACTGATGAAATGAGAGTGAGTCTTGATGGGCCAGATGGATGGGCCCGTGGCTGGATTGGTAAAGGGCAGAGAGCTCCAGTCCGACTCAGACGCCAGCAAGGTGGAGGTGGAGTACTGGTTTGGGCTGGTATCATTAAAGATGAGCTTGTGGAGCCTTTTCGGGTTGAGGATGGAGTCAAGCTCAACTCCCAGTCCTACTGCCAGTTCCTGGAAGACACCTTCTTCAAGCAGTGGTACAGGAAGAAGTCTGCATCCTTCAAGAAAAACATGATTTTCATGCAGGACAATGCTCCATCACACGCGTCCAAGTACTCCACAGCGTGGCTGGCAAGAAAGGGTATAAAAGAAGGAAATCTAATGACATGGCATCCTTGTTCACCTGATCTGAACCCCATTGAGAACCTGTGGTCCATCATCAAATGTGAGATTTACAAGGAGGGAAAACAGTACACCTCTCTGAACAGTGTCTGGGAGGCTGTGGTTGCTGCTGCACGCAATGTTGATGGTGAACAGATTACAACACTGACAGAATCCATGGATGGCAGGCTTTTGAGTGTCCTTGCAAAGAAAGGTGGCTATATTGGTCACTGATTTGTTTTTGTTTTGTTTTTGAATGTCAGAAATGTATATTTGTGAATGTTGAGATGTTATATTGGTTTCACTGGTAAAAATAAATAATTGAAATGGGTATATATTTGTTTTTTGTTAAGTTGCCTAATAATTATGCACAGTAATAGTCACCTGCACACACAGATATCCCCCTAAAATAGCTAAAACTAAAAACTACTTCCAAAAATATTCATCTTTGATATTAATGAGTTTTTTGGGTTCATTGAGAACATGGTTGTTGTTCAATAATAACATTAATCCTCAAAAATACAACTTGCCTATAATTCTGCACTCCCTGTATATATATATATATATATATATATATATATATATATATATATATATATGTATGTATATATACACGTGCGCATTGACATATACATCTACCGGATATCGACTAGCGTATAAGCCGAGTTTTTCAGCCCTTTTTATAAAGCTAAAAAGGTCCCCCTCGGCTTCCACTCGAGTCACTCTCCCCCCCCCCGTGTCTCTCTAACCCCCCCCCCCGTGTCTCTCTAACCCCCCCCCCCCGTGTCTCTCTAACCCCCCCCCGTGTCTCTCTAACCCCCCCCGTGTCTCTCTAACCCCCCGTGTCTCTCTAAACCCCCATGTCTCTCTAACCCCCCGTGTCTCTTTCCCTCTCCCCTCCTCATCCTCAACCCCCCTCCTCATTCTAATCCCCCCTCCTCATTCTAAACCCCCCCTCCTCACTTTCCCCTTCTCCCTTTGCCCTCACTTACCTTCATCTGCAGTTTCTCCTCCGGCCTCCGCTCCTTTTGCGTTGGCACCCGGTATATGCTAATGACGTGGCGCGCATTTGACGTCACATCATTAGCATATACCGGGTGCCGACGCAACCCCCCTCCCCGATCCTCAACCTCGCTCCTCATCCTAATCCCCCCTCCTCAAACTCAACCCCCCTCCTCAACCTCCCTCTTCATCCTCCCTCCTCATCCTCAACCTCCCTCCTCATCCTAAGGTCCTCACTTTACCCCTCTAAATACCTCCCTCTCTCCCTTTCCCCTCACTTACCTTCATCTACAGCTTCTCCTATGGCCTCTGCTCCTTTCTGCGTCGGCACCCGGTATAGGCTAATGATGTGGCGCGCATGTGACGTCACGTCATTAGCATATACCGGGTGCCGACAAAAGGAGTGGAGGCCATAGGAGAATCTGCAGATGAAGGTAAGTGAGGGGAAAGGGAGAGGGGGAGGTATTTAGAGGGGTTAAGTGAGGAGGGAGGTTGAGGATGGGGAGGGAGGTTGAGGATGGGGAGGGAGGTTGAGGATGGGGAGGGAGGTTGAGGATGAGGAGGGAGGTTGAGGATGAGGAGGGAGGTTGAGGATGAGGAGGGAGGTTGAGGATGAGGAGGGAGGTTGAGGATGAGGAGGGAGGTTGAGGATGAGGAGGGAGGTTGAGGATGAGGAGGGAGGTTGAGGATAAAGAGGGGGGTTGAGGTTGAGGAGGGGGGTTGAGGTTGAGGAGGGGGGTTTTCCTTTGAGGAGGGGGGTTTAGGATGAGGATGGGGGGTTGAGGATGAGGGGGGGGGTAAGGATGAGGATGGGGGGTTGAGGATGAGGGGGGGGTGAGGATGAGGATGGGGGGTTGAGGATGGGGGGTTGAGGAGGGGGGCTGAGGAGGGAGGTTGAGGATGAGGAGGGAGGTTGAGGATGAGGCGGGGGGATTAGGATGGGGGGGTTGAGGATGAGGATGGGGGGTTGAGGATGGGGGGTTGAGGAGGGAGGTTGAGGATGAGGAGGGAGGATAAGGGGGGAGGTTGAGGATAAGGAGGGAGGTTGAGGATGAGGAGGGAGGTTGAGGAGGGAAGTTGATGTTGAGGAGGGGGGTTGACGTTGAGGAGGGGGGTTTAGGATGAGGATGGGGGGTTGAGGATGAGAGGTGGTGAGGATGAGGATGGGGGGTCGAGGATGAGGGGGGGTGAGGATGAGGATGGGGGGTTGAGGATGGGGGGTTGAGGAGGGGGGCTGAGGAGGGAGTTTGAGGATGAGGAGGGAGGTTGAGGATGAGGAGGGAGGTTGAGGATGAGGCGGGGGGATTAGGATGGGGGGGGTTGAGGATGAGGGATGAGGATGGGGGGGTTGAGGATGAGGGGGGTTGAGGATGAGGATGGGGGGTTGAGGAGGGAAGTTGAGGATGAGAAGGGAGGATAAGGGGGGAGGTTGAGGATAAGGAGGGAGGTTGAGGATGAGGAGGGAGGTTGAGGAGGGAAGTTGAGGATGAGGAGGGAGGTTGAGGATGAGGCAGGGGGATCAGGATGGGGAGTTGAGGATGAGGATGGGGGGGTTGAGGATGAGGATGGGGTGTTGAGGATGGGGGGTTGAGGAGGGGGGTTGAGGATGAGGATGGGGGGTTGAGGATGAGGAGGGGGGTTGAGGAGGGAGGTTGAGGTTGAGGAGGGAGGTTGAGGATGAGGAGGGAGGATAAGGGGGGAGGTTGAGGTTGAGGAGGGAGGTTGAGGAGGGGGTTAAGGATGGGGGGGTTGGGGATGAGGATGGCGGGGTTGAATTTGAGGATGGGGGTTGAGGAGGGAGGATGAGGAGGGAGGATGAGGAGGGAGGATGAGGATGAGGAGGGAGGATGAGGATGAGGAGGGAGGATGAGGATGAGGAGGGAGGATGAGGATGAGGAGGGAGGATGAGGATGAGGAGGGAGGTTGAGGATAAGGAGGGGGGTTGAGGTTGAGGAGGGGGGCTGAGGAGAGAGGTTGAGGAGGGGTTTAGAATGAGGAGGGGGGTTGAGGAGGGAGGTTGCGGAGGGAGGTTGCGGATGAGGAGGGAGGTTGCGGATGAGGAGGGAGGTTGCGGATGAGGAGGGAGGTTGCGGATGAGGAGGGGGGTTGAGGATGAGGAGGGGGGTTGCGGATGAGGAGGGAGGTTGAGGATGTGGAGGGGGGGGTTTGGATGGGGGGGTTGAGGATGAGGATGGCGGGGTTGAGGATGAGGGGGGGTTGAGGATGAGGATGGGGGGTTGAGGAGGGGGGTTGAGGATGAGGAGGGGGGTTGAGGAGGGAGGTTGAGGATGTGGAGGGTGGTTGACGATGAGGCGGGGGGGATTAGGATGGGGGGGTTGAGGATGAGGATGGGGGGGTTGAGGATGAGGGGGGTTGAGGATGAGGATGGGGGGTTGAGGATGGGGGGTTGAGGATGGGAGGTTGAGGAGGGAGGTTGAGGATGAGGAGGGAGGTTGAGGATGAGGAGGGAGGTTGAGGATGAGGAGGGGGGTTGAGGTTGAGGAGGGAGGTTGAGGAGGGGGTTGAGGATGAGGAGGGGTTGAGGATGGGGGGGTTGGGGATGAGGATGGGGGGTTGAGGTTGAGGGAGGAGGTTGAGAAGGGAGGTTGAGGAGGGAGGATGATGATGAGGAGGGAAGTTGAGGATGAGGAGGGGGGTTGAGGTTGAGGAGGGGGGCTGAGGAGAGAGGTTGAGGAGGGGGTTTAGAATGAGGAGGGTGGTTGAGGAGGGAGGTTGAGGTTGAGGAGGGAGGTTGAGGTTGAGGAGGGGGGTTGAGGAGGAGGAGGGAGGTTGAGGATGAGGAGGGGGGTTGAGGTTGAGGAGGGGGGTTGAGGAGGGGGGTTGAGGATGAGGAGGGGGGTTGAGGATGAGGAGGAGGGGGTTGAGGAGGGGGTTGAGGAGGGGTTTGAGGATGGGGAGGTTGAGGATGGGGGGGTTGAGGATGGGGGGTTGAGATTGAGGAGGGGGTTTAGAATGAGGAGGGGGGTTGAGGAGGAGGGAGGTTGAGGAGGGAGGTTGAGGATGAGGAGGGAGGTTGAGGAGGGAGGTTGAGGAGGGAGGTTGAGGTTGAGGAGGGGGGTTGAGGAGGAGGAGGGAGGTTGAGGTTGAGGAGGGGGGTTGAGGTTGAGGAGGGGGGTTGAGGTTGAGGAGGGGGGTTGAGGTTGAGGAGGGGGGTTGAGGATGAGGAGGGGGTTTGAGGATGGGGAGGTTGAGGATGGGGGGGTTGAGGATGGGGGGTTGAGATTGAGGAGGGGGTTTAGAATGAGGAGGGGGGTTGAGGAGGAGGGAGGTTGAGGAGGGAGGTTGAGGTTGAGGAGGGAGGTTGAGGAGGGAGGTTGAGGAGGGAGGTTGAGGAGGGAGGTTGAGAAGGGGGGTTGAGAATGAGGAGGGGGTTGAGGATGAGGAGGGGGGTTGAGGAGGGAGGTTGAGAATGAGGAGGGGGGTTGAGGAGGGAGGTTGAGAATGAGGAGGGTGATAAGGGAGGGGGGAAGGGAGAGGGGGGAAGAGACACAGGGAAGGGAGGGGGGAAGAGACACAGGGAAGGGAGAGGGGGAAGAGACACAGGGAAGGGAGAGGGGGGAAGAGACACAGGATAGGGAGAGGGGGGAAGAGACACAGGGATGGGAGAGGGGTGAAGAGGGGTGAAGAGACACAGGGGAGGGAGAGGGGAGAAGAGACACAGGGGAGAGAGAGGGGGGACACAAGAAAAGGGCACACAAGAGGGGGACACAGAGGGCACAAGAGGGACACAGGGGGGCAGCACATTTCCCATCCTCGGCTTATACCCGAGTCACTAATTTTTCCCAGTATTTTGTGGTAAAATGGGTGCCTCGGCTTATACTCGGGTCGGCTTATACGCGAGTATATACGGTATATATATTATAGTACTATAGATACTTTCTTGCCTGCCAGGTGCTGCACTTCACTTCCTGGAGTGAGACAAGTCCACTGCAGGTCAGAAGGCCGAGGGGGCTGCAGGAGGCCTCAGAGGCCCCAGAGGGGTCACAAGTGGTCCGCGGGGGCTATAAGGGGCCTGCAGGGGGCACAGTGGGGGGCCACAGTGGGCCATAAGTGGCTGCAGGTAACCCACGAGAGGTCTCCAGGGGTCATAATGGGCCATGGGGGCCAAAGGGACTGAAGGGGAAAAGGAGACCCCTGGGGCCTGTGTGGGGCCACAGGGAGCCATAAGGGGCTGCAGGGGACTCACAAAAGGTCCACAGGGCCAAACAGGCCGTGGGCACCACAGGGCCTGATGGGGGGCCCCTGTGGCTTGTGGGGGCTACAGTGAGCGTTAAGGGGGCATGGGGGCCACAGCAGGCCCCTGGGCCATGTGGGGGGCCACAGTGGGAGAGAAGGGGCTGCAGGGGACCCACAGGATTTTCGGGGGCCATAAGGTGCTGTGGGAGTCACTGGGCTGATAGAGGGCACATGGGTCCCTGGAGCCTGTAAAAAGCCACAGAGGACCGCAAGAGCCCACAGGGGCCCCATCCGAGGTTTGTGGGGGCCACAAGGGATCTGCAGGGGCCACAAGAGATCTGCTGGGCCCCTCAGAGGTCAGGGGCCTTGGTGCCTTGCACTGTTCGTGCATACCTTTGATACTCTCAGGGGCTCCTCCACTTCACTGTCTAGAGGCTCTTATATGTCTAGAGGCTTTTATATATATATAAAATCATAAATAAATGCTAGCAGAAAGATAGCATTATTATTTATTTATTTACTTATAATAAAGTTGACTTGTGTTGTACCATTATATATATATTGTATGTATAAATATATATATATATATATATATATATATATATATGTATATGTATATATATATATGTATATATATATAGATATATATTTTCACTTTGCAATTTTGCTCTCCAGTGTGCCTTTATCTCTCCAAATACTATCAGGTGTTGTAACTCTCTTATCTCTTGCGCCCAATCTGTACCTGGCCTCACACCACGGTGGCAAAGTCCAGTGATCTTAATGACTTAACCACCCGGTCTCTATCGCAGGATTTCTACATTAATCACTGGGAACAATGATCAGCTCCTGATTAGCAGAGAGATTGCTGCAGGGTGTAGGGTGTTAAAGGAAGACAAATTAACTCATTACTCTTCTTATGAAGCTCCTGCATTGACAGACATTATTTCCCTTATTCTAGTTACTGTGCTGTGTTTAAAGGGACTCCATCATCCCAACAGGCAAATTAAAAACAGACTATATATTATACTAGCCATTTTTCTGTACAGTAAATAATTTCTGAAATATTTAGAATTGACTTTGCGGCTCAGTATGCCAATGTGTGGCTCCTGTATGCCAATGTGCGGCTCCTGTATGCCAATGTGCATCTCAGAATACTGATAACGGTGGGAGACGGGTCTAACTGCTAGATAACATTGCAGGACTTTATTTTGGTCACTACAGAGACAGACAAACAAACTATAAACCTAATTAGCACATCAAAGCAACTGATTAATGAGCCACTCATTTGTGTTCAGCAACAACAACATGGAATTTTCCAAAACTGGTTAACTTTAGAAAAGAATGGATAACACAATATGTAGCCAGTTTTTCGTGCTCTTTAAGAATAACCTGATTTTGGGGTGACAGGGGAGTCCCTTTAATGGCTTACTGTTATGTCCTAACAACAGGAGCTGCATGTTTTTTCCGGGCATTGATCATTGATAATATATAATTGAGAGATTATAACAATAATTGATAATCATTGGTAATCATAATAAATAATTAATAATCATTTAAAAAAGTAATATATAAAGTTACTTTAAAAAAACTTCTAAACCTGCTTGCCTCCCCCTTTTATTCTGTGCTACTTTAAATGATTATGTACCCTAAAAGGAGCTAGATAGATTAATTAAGCTCTGGTCATTAATACGATTCATTTTCAATGATTTTTGAAAAGCAATATTCATTATTAATCTTTTCAACATTATTTTCTCACTTTCAAGCTGAGCTGCTTGTCGCCACCCTTATTAAGTCATCAGGGGTGGGAGCAATTCATACTGGGAGGCTGTACTAAATGGTTGGACACAAGTTTGTGTCCTTGCCAAGTAAACCAATTTTACTGACCTCTAGTCAATAAGAAGAAACTGCTCCTGTATAAACATACGCTTTTGTCTGACTATTTAGAAGTCCAGGTTGCTCCCGCCTTCATGAACTCATAAAGGGTGGAGACCAGCAGTTCAACTTGTAAGTTAGAAGCAGATGTTAAGAATCAATAGAAGCAATATATTACAACTGTAATTTCTCCCGTATCTGGGCCACCTTAAACTCTATAAAATAGTTTCTTGTTTTTTATGACATTGTGTAGCCTTTTAAATTCAGTCTGTTCCTTGCTTACAGGTTGCCAGAAGCCAATCGGTCTCTCCAATGGGAAAGCCAAAGTGTGCAGTTACAGTGGGTGGTATTACTGTAGTACCTGTCACGTGGACGACAGCTTCATCATACCCGCCCGGCTCGTCCACAACTGGGACACCTCTAAACACAAGGTACCAGGCCACCGTAGGGTTAAACAGGAAGGAGACCAGATTTAACAAGCAATTGAAGTCACCAATCAAAGAGTTAAAAATGTCAAAAAGTTTTCCTTTTTAAAATTGCAGCTAAATTGATTGTTTTAGAAGCTTTTATAGTTGGTGCTTTTACACTGTTTCTATCCTCCCCTGTAACATCTGAATACATAATGAATGGTACTAATTAGAATCAGCTGTACAAGCTGAATAAGGTAGTGTTGCATGTTCTGCATTAGGTATATTGTTCTTTTTCTCCAATTCTAATTATGTAATAAAATGGTGCTGTGGTTAAAATAACTGCCTTTCAAATGGAGGTTGTGAGTCCAAATGTAATCAGGTCCTTGTTTCTAATTATTTTAAAAATACATTTTACTTATGTCACAGGATAAAACAAATATTAACTGTAAAGGATGCTATGAAACAAGTACGGATATTGTAATGCTTTTAAAATAAATTATTTAAAAGCCTATTGAATATGTATTGTAATAAAAAAAAAAAATATTTAAGGATCTGATGTCCCTTTCCTAATATTTGTAATGCCCCTCCATCCTTCCCTATCTATATTTGTGAAATTCTATATGATAATACAGTGTATACAAATTTAAAAAAAAAACACTTTCTGCCTGATAAAAAGTCAATATAAAAATCATGCAATATATATAGTTGGCACTGGTCCAACACACACAAAAAATGCTGATGCACATCAGTTTTGGTGATTTCCATGTATTTTTCAACAGATCTTTAAATCCTATCTTGGGAATTTTGTATTTTCATACTGAGCCCCTTATCTACTGTTTATGTTAACGCATGTGAAATAGCCTCTCCTTTCCTTCCCCTCCATGTAACATTTAGCCTAAATTATGATTCTTTGGGCAAAGCAAAATAAACACAAACCTCCAAGAGTTTTATGATAGGGAGAAAGTTGTATTCACTGAAATAATTGTTAAAGGAACCCAGTAAATGTTGTAAATATTATGTCATATATTATATATGTAACGTGCCAAATTATTGCATAGACATATACAGGGGTTGAGTTAAAGAAACACAATATTAACACATGGCAAAATGAGGGGCCCTGTCTTTGAACTTAAAATCCTGGGCACATGGTGCTTTTTCCCAAAGCACCTTTCAAGACTGAATATTATAGATGTAAAAAGTTTATTTTTGTTTGCAATTTAATGTTATTAAAAATAAGTACATTTGGTTACATTTGTAATTTGTGTCTATCTGCCTTTCTGATCCTCCCTTCTAGCCCTTTATCTTATTTTTGTGTTAGAGCATAAGCATAGCTAATTACTCCCTGTGGGTTTGCACATGCTCATTGTATTTCAAGTATACTAGGCATTGTTATCAGCCTCCATGCATTTACTGCAATCACTCTGTCCATGAGTGACTAGACACTAACAAAAATCATTTGTATAACTAGAGGGGAGGATCAGAAATGCAGATTTATAGGAAAATATCATGTGTCCGTGTAATCTGACTGTAGGAAAATACATTTTCGCTACAAATCAATTGATGATATACTTGGTGTTAAGGATAATTTTACATTATACAAATTTAGAACATTTGCTGTGTCCCTTTAAAGTCAATTTATGAAAAATAGTAGATGGAAGTAACAATACAAACATTTACCAGACATTAAAGTTTAATGTTTGAGATCTTGTTGTATTAATTCTTTATGTATTGAAAACTGTATCCCTCTTCCCAAGCCTGTTGTCTTGGGGTTCTTCTTGATCCTGCCCTCTCTTTCATTCCTCATTTATATTCACTCACCAAATCTTGTCTATTTCATTTAAAAAATATCTCCAAAATACATCACTAGACAAAACCAAAATTCTAATTCATTCTCTCATCATATCTTGTCTTGACTACTGCAACTCCCTTCTCGCTGGCCTCCCCATTACCCACTTATCACCACTCCAATCTATAATGAACACCTCTGCTGGACTCATCTACAATATCCACAGTCACTCCACTGGCTCCCCATAACTTCTAGAATACAATGTCAAATCATTTAAAATCATTTAATATCATGACCCTAACGAAACAATAATATCTCTGCTCTTGTCTCTAAATACTCCACCACCACCCCTCCGTTCTGCTAACGACCTTCTTCTTTCATCCTCTCCTATAACCTCTTTTCATTCCCACCTTTAGGACTTTTCCTGTGTTTCCTCAATTCTTTGGAACGCCTTACCTCTCTCCACTAGACTTTCCTCCTGTCTCAAGTCCTTCAAAACACCACTGAAAACACATTTTTTTAAATGAAACTTATCACCTTCATACTTAAAGGTATATATAAGTTTCCTGGATTTCAAATGCTTGGTAAGAAACAGTCAGTGATTATCAGAAAAATATGTGTTCTATACATAAGTTCAGTGTACATACAAATATATATGCAAACTAAAATCCAACTTTGCACACCCACAGAGGAAAGGCAGTCAAATACAGTTGACCTTTTTGGTTGAGAGACTTTACAGCATAGCTAGGAACCCCAGAGCTTGATACAAATGTATCAGCTGCCTGCGCATCCTCCTGATTGGCCAAAATACATTATGAATTTTATGCTAATTTAGCCTGGGTTTCAGGGGAGTGTTAACTCTAGTTTTCAACTGTCAGAAATTACAAGACATTTTGCTAACTTCGAGGTAAGTGTTTAAATGTTTATTCTGGTATTTTTTCATGCAAAATATGTTTTTATACACTACTGATACTCCTCTGTCAGATGCATTCATAATCCAGGAAATTTAGATATGCCTTTAATATGCCCATTGAATCTATCACCTTCTAAATCACTTAGATTGTAAGTTTGCGAGTTGTTAATCATATACGATACTTGAAAAAATACTATATGCAAAGACAGGGACCTCTTGTTGCATTAAATGGTAATATTCAAGATCTCATTGTATTAAAGGTTAATGTTTAAGATCTCAATGTATCAAAGGGTAATATTTGAGACCTAAATGTGTTTTATTTTATTATTTGAGATGTCGTTGTAAGGGATCCCACAACATTGAGAACTAAATTGATTAGATATTAATACTATTTAATTTGAAAAATAGACATGTACACTAATTCTAATTATATTAGATAAGAAACCATTTCAACTTAGATAACACCTGTGGGAGAGGAACGTTGTGCAGGATCCAGCTGCAAGTATCTGATACAGTTAAACTAATAGTGCTTTCTTTTTGTGCCTCGGTGATTTTGTGCGCTACCTCTTCATGTTATTTGTTATTATTCCCAGGGTGGTCACTGGGTTAGTGCATGCCTCTCATTCTTTCAGCCAACTACTGAAATCACCCTGAGCATGTGCTAGCCCTGACACCCCAGGGTGTGATGACACTCTAGTAGATAACATGCAGAGGCAGGGGAAGGAAACATGAGGCTAATTTGTTGAAATAAAAATAATAAACTAAACAGACTGAATTGTAGTCTGACTTTTTAAAATATGACAAAATGGGAAACAAAATATAATAACAATTATTTGTTTTTTTTAATATTCCTAACAAAGAATAATATATCTCTAGATTCCTGTTAATACCTGCAATATCTGTAATACAACCCCCAGCCATGAAACTAGCAAAATGCATGAGCCAGTGTACTCATTCAAAACACTAATCCTGTCCACAAGAAAGTCAAGACTTAATCTCTACCCATTCCCAGTTTCCCTTTACAGCAAATCACATAGTGCAATTCCTCAGCCAATGGGATGCCACACATGAATAAAATGGTATGACGTGTTATTCTCTAAAAATAGTTTATCTTTTCCAAATGATAAATAATTGCAGACAAGGATACAGAGAAATATATATTTTTCAAGTAACACTTAGAGCAGTTTTAAAACCCTTTTTTATTGATTTTTTTTCTGAAGTTTCTAATGCACTTTCCTTTCCCTAATTAGAGGTAATTTGCACTGAAACCAATTTTGTTTGGTACATCATGTCTAGGAGTAGATGGCATTTTAAATTTAAAAAAAAAGAAGCTTTTTTTTATTTTTTGCAATGATTTGGTTTTCTGAAATAGCTCAGTTTAGCTCTGTCTCAGAGTAAACATGGTTTGAAGGGCCTGGGAGCTTAATGGGATTATTCAATATATCATTTTCCTTCAGTCTTGTCTCAAGTGTCATACACAGAATTTCTCCCCTTTTGCTTAAGAATGGAATACATTAGTGGGAGCTATTTCACCTCTCTATTCCATGTGAATGAATACATAATTGGTACAAGGCCGGCTTAATGGTTTGTAGTAATTAATCATTTTTACGCACAGAGAGAGCTCAGTATATTGGGTTTAAAGGGACGCTGCAGAATTATTTTGCATTTAAAAGAATATACTTTTTAGACATTAGCAGTTTGCATAAAAACATTTTTATTTGCATTTTTATTTGTCTCCCTCCCCACCACCCTTGTTAGTAGTCACTGCTTGTGTCTGAAGGATGCCATGTTTGTCTCTTCCACATCTCCTGCTGGCTTGGAGACAGAGTGGGAGTGCACTCATAATTGTTATTCAAGAATTGAAGGAGAGAGGGGATTTGTTGATTAAAGGGAAATAGAAGGTTTCTGGCTATCACTAGGTATATAATATCCCTGTGTATACAGGGAGTGCTGAATTATTAGGCAAATGAGTATTTTGACCACATCATCCTCTTTATGCATGTTGTCTTACTCCAAGCTGTATAGGCTCGAAAGCCTACTACCAATTAAGCATATTAGGTGATGTGCATCTCTGTAATGAGAAGGGGTGTGGTCTAATGACATCAACACCCTATATCAGGTGTGCATAATTATTAGGCAACTTCCTTTCCTTTGGCAAAATGGGTCAAAAGAAGGACTTGACAGGCTCAGAAAAGTCAAAAATAGTGAGATATCTTGCAGAGGGATGCAGCACTCTTAAAATTGCAAAGCTTCTGAAGCGTGATCATCGAACAATCAAGCGTTTCATTCAAAATAGTCAACAGGGTCGCAAGAAGCGTGTGGAAAAACCAAGGCGCAAAATAACTGCCCATGAACTGAGAAAAGTCAAGCGTGCAGCTGTCACGATGCCACTTGCCACCAGTTTGGCCATATTTCAGAGCTGCAACATCACTGGAGTGCCCAAAAGCACAAGGTGTGCAATACTCAGAGACATGGCCAAGGTAAGAAAGGCTGAAAGACGACCACCACTGAACAAGACACACAAGCTGAAACGTCAAGACTGGGCCAAGAAATATCTCAAGACTGATTTTTCTAAGGTTTTTTGGACTGATGAAATGAGAGTGAGTCTTGATGGGCCAGATGGATGGGCCCGTGGCTGGATTGGTAAAGGGCAGAGAGCTCCAGTCCGACTCAGACGCCAGCAAGGTGGAGGTGGAGTACTGGTTTGGGCTGGTATCATCAAAGATGAGCTTGTGGGGCCTTTTCGGGTTGAGGATGGAGTCAAGCTCAACTCCCAGTCCTACTGCCAGTTCCTGGAAGACACCTTCTTCAAGCAGTGGTACAGGAAGAAGTCTGCATCCTTCAAGAAAAACATGATTTTCATGCAGGACAATGCTCCATCACACGAGTCCAAGTACTCCACAGCGTGGCTGGCAAGAAAGGGTATAAAAGAAGAAAATCTAATGACATGGCCTCCTTATTCACCTGATCTGAACCCCATTGAGAACCTGTGGTCCATCATCAAATGTGAGATTTACAAGGAGAGAAAACAGTACACCTCTCAGGACAGTGTCTGGGAGGCTGTGGTTGCTGCTGCACGCAATGTTGATGGTGAACAGATCAAAACACTGACAAAATCCATGGATGGCAGGCTTTTGAGTGTCCTTGCAAAGAAAGGTGGCTATATTGGTCACTGATTTGTTTTTGTTTTGTTTTTGAATGTCAGAAATGTATATTTGTGAATGTTGAGATGTTATATTGGTTTCACTGGTAAAAATAAATAATTGAAATGGGTATATATTTGTTTCTTGTTAAGTTGCCTAATAATTATGCACAGTAATAGTCACCTGCACACACAGATATTCCCCTAAAATAGCTAAAACTATTCAGCTTTGATATCAATGAGTTTTTTGGGTTCATTGAGAACATGGTTGTTGTTCAATAATACAATTAATCCTCAAAAATACAACTTGCCTAATAATTCTGCACTCCCTGTATATTTACTTTTTTGTACTTTATTTTATTAAGAAGTGCCTAAAAGCTCTGGTTTTCTGTCTATAATCATACAATTTGTACCAGTTTGGGTCTGTCCTGTAGCTCATGCAGACTGTGAAGTGCAGTGTTTCTAATTAGCCTGTCAGTGACCTCTCTCAAGTACCAAGTTGCAGAATGTTGCCCCTGATTATTTAATATGAGACAGTGCAGCCCTTGTGCTTAGCACTACACTGTCTTCATGAGCTGCAGAGGGGAGAAACCAATTAGGAACTATTTTAAAGATTATAATGAGAAAAGAAACATAGCTTTTAAACACTTCTTAAAGGCATATCCAAATTTCATGGATTAATACATTTCTGCTCTCTATAGGCAAAAAAATAGCTTATGTGTATGCAGCACATCTCATAAAACATTTTATTTTTAAAAATCCCTCTAATGATGATGATGATTATGTTGAAACCTCCAGGAGGTGTCTACACAGGCATCTGACCCCCCCCCCCCTCCAATCAGCATGCTGCATTAGGGGAGCAATATTAACCCACTATTTACCAGCTGTTGCTTGCTTAGCCAATCTCCTTGCAGCAATACATAGCGCATATCAGTCATACACTACATATCCCAGGCTGCTTTACAACACAAACCGGAACCCATAGTTTAAATCAAATGTTTCAGCTAACCTGATTGGCCAAAACAAATAATTTAAAATGTTATGCTAATTTAGCCTGGGTTTGGAGGGTGTTAACCCTAATTTGCAACTGTCAGAAATTACAAGACATGTTGCTGACTTCAATGTAAGTTTTTAAATATTTATTTGGGTATTTTTGCATGTTAAAAAAAATGTTTGCATACACTACTTATTCTCCTCTATCAGATGCATTCATAATCCAGCAAACTTAGATATGCCTTTAATAAAATAAAGTACATAAAACTAAAGCGATATATATGTATATTATATTCCTAGCGATATCTAGAAAACTCCCTTTAAATCTTACTAAAACAATTGCAACACAATAAAACTTAATGCAAATTATTAAAGTGCAACTGTTTGCAGTAACATTTAATTTAATATTTAATTATCATCAAAAATATACCATATTTGTAGCTCTGTTGTGTGCCTTTCAGGTGAAAACTATACGTATTCAGTGGTCACAATTGAAAAAGTAATAATAGAATTAAACTTGTACAAAGCCATCTGTCCCATGAGGCAGGTGCATTTATATATAATGTGATTTCTAACTGTGAGATTAAGACAGCAGGGTCCCAGGTGAAGCATGGAGTGAATAATTAAAGTCGACTGTAGTTTAGGAAAACCTTATATATTTGTGAAGTCGGTACAAACTAATACAATTAACAGCTTTGTAAAGCATGAACAAAAAATAAACATTTTAGAGAAAGTCAGTGACCCAGCACCTCAGACGGGGAACATTCATTTCAAAATAATTTTAGTTGCAGGTGGCTTTAGTGTTGAGTTTATAAACAAACAAGTGGGGAACTAGATACTAAAAGCCCTTTACTAGGTGCCTCCACTGGCCCTTTAATTTTTAAACAGTATTGAGCTAGAGGGAATATTTGTATCTGTTGATAGGAGAGCATTGCGAAATGGGGGGGGGGGGGGGATTGGTTAAATCAGTGAATATTTTCACACCAAACCCCTTCCCCCATTAGTGGTCCGAAGCAATGGGTTGCAAGGTTAACTGCAAGCCCTGCTCCTCAAAAATTCTAATCCATCAAAGTATCATGGGTGCCTCAAGAGACCAGCAGAGGCATTAACTTAAAAACAATCTGTACTTATAATATTTTCCTGCCTAACTACGCTCTTAGATCAAATTTTTCATATATATATATAGTGTCCTTTTTCTTTTTTCAGGTATCCAAGCAAGCCAAAGAGTTCTTGGAGTATGTGTATGAAGAGCCGTTGATTGACCTACAAAGAGAGAACCTGCTGCTGTACAGACACGTTGATGCCTTGGCACAAGTTTTGCGCCTACGCCAGCAGCTAAAGTCCCTACGGGCTTATCTGTTCAGCTGCCGGGCAGTGGTAGCCGAAGACCTACGTAGGAGGTAGGTGTGCTGGAAAAATTAGAAACTACTGTATCATTTAGCAGCATGAGACACTGGTAGTTTGAAGCCCCTCCCTGTGGGTTTGGTGTTCACTTGCAGCTTTGTGACATGACACCATACATGAAAGAGAACAGGAAGAAAGGGAGAGGTTCCAGAAGTAGAAAATCTTTTACTCTGGGGGCTTCTTAGGCGTAAGTGAAGTGTACATTTTAGATGGCAGTTACATTGATGAGGATAAAATTAGTTTAGTAACCCACACAGACTCATAAATGACTGGTCTAGAAGTCAACTCGCCACAATGGTTCACTGGTCAGTCATCCCCTAAAAATTGGCAAATTAGGATTTATATGTTAAAACTCTTGTTGACCACACATTGACATTAGAAATTGAAAGTAGAGAATTGGAGGGATTTATGTTTAAATGAAAACATTAAAGGCCTACTGTAATGAGCTGACAAGCGAAGCTAGATGTTTTAATTATGTATTGATCATCAATACAATCCCTATTTAATAATTTATAGCAACAATATTCAAAATTAAATTCACTTTCAAATATTACAGTTTCAACCTCCAGTGTGCTCATTGTCTCCACCCTGAAAAGGTCAAGGAGGTAGAATGAGTTTAGCTGAGAGACAGGTTTAAAGGGTTTTAAGAACAATCTGATTGGAAAAAAGACCAAACAATTGTTAATAGACTGGCCTCACAGCAAATAGTTGTTGCTAGGGAAACCATTTTAACACAGCAAGTCTACAGCCAATGGAGAGCATTGTGTTGACACAGTGATATAGCTTTGTGCCTGAAAACTTAGCACTGACTGCTTAACTACCTCACCTCCCCCATTGACTTTATAGTAAGTGATAAACCGCTTAATCTGAGCATGATCTTTTAAAAAGTAAATGTAATACTGAATAGTTGAATATGAATTTTACTAATTATCAATGTTTTTTTGGCATCAAAAGACAAAATAGGAATAAGTTAAAATGCACACGCTGTGTTTATTTTTTGCTTTCTAAAACAATTGTACGGATTATCAAGCTTAGCTATTCAAAAAATGGGCACCGTGATCATTTAAAGAAATAGGGACCGGAAGGGTTAAATAAGCCTGGTGTCAAAGTCAGCGTGTTCCAGCACTTTAACCACTGCATGTCTGGAGTACACCATCTGTGCAGCGTCAATATATCACACGGGGACTAACCACACACCCAGTTATTTACATGCTTCACTACATACAAATACATCCTGTGTGTGGTCCGAGCTTCTGGACAGCAGCAAAGCTTTCATAGGACTGTAAGAGGTACCTCCGTACTGATAATACAGTCTGGGAGGCATTATTCTATAATGTGTGTGTGTATAAACATATATATATATATATATATATATATATATATATATATATATATATATATATATGAAAATGTTGGCTCTATGTGCACAATTAGGGAAAATTTTATTTTGATATTTTTAATTAATAAAAATAAATAAATGTTAATGCCTTTTGCTGGTCCCCAGATCTATACATGGTACTACTTTGGTGAAGGTTGTGGATGTAAGAGGGGTAATCATATTTCTTCCAGAGCAGCTCTTGCAGTTATTGTTGCAAGATCTCTGCTCCTGAGCATTAGGTTTTATGTGTCCCTAGGTCATTCAGATTCGGGTGCCCCTCACTTCCCACTTGCAGCTCCTTCTTTCCCCTTTCTATATCTTAAATCAAGTTTATGTGTTGAAACAAACAAACAACTGGTTTTATCATTTTCTGATAGATTAAAGCTTGAGCGTGTGCTTATCATTATCTATCAATAAAGGGGAGGTAGTGAGGATATAATTTGATAAATAATCCTTATTCCCTTGCATGTATAGAAGTAAGGGTGTGTTCAGGCCTAGGGCAGCACATTTGCAGGCTGAATTTAAAAAAATGTCTATATACAGAGATATTTCTGTGTGCCAGTGTACTGTACTATTAATTCTGCCTGCTGCCCCCTGTAAATGTGCTACCCTTTTAGTTCTCAATTTGTGCCTAAAACTTATTATGAGCAGGGATGTTATGCATAATAATACAGCAGAAAAAAATAATAACTCATCAAAGACTCACTTTAGAATCAAGTGGCACGCGCAATGTATAGCTAGGTTCCCATGCTCTTTAAGAATATCTTTAAAAATAAACTTGTGGGGAGAGTTTAAATGTAGTCAAGTGCCATCTGTGTTTATTGCTCCCCTAGCGTATAGATCTACTGTCCGTCTACAAATAGCATAAGAATTTGCTCACCTGATACACTCAGAATTTGAGCTTATTGGTGAGAGAATCTAAGATTTACAATTTTTTAACCTTTGCAGTATTCTATTTCATGCAAAAAAATGCATATTTTTTTATTTACATTAGGAAAAAAATAGTATTTGTCCCTTTAATTCCGATTCCATGACCTGCAAGTAGGAAATATGAATCTTCAGCTTAAGTCTAAATTTAGTGCGTTCCCTGGTAAGGTGGATGTGGATAGTGTGAGTTGCACTTCCTCTCGCAACATACCTCCTGTCAGGGCCTGATTGGTGCTCGGCGCAGTCACTGAGCTCCGCCAATGTGACAGGCGTATAAACACACCGTGAACAACTGTTAATATAGCTGTCAGGAACTAAAAGGCAAACTGATTAATGGTATGGAGTCTCTGCTAGTTCTCTGCTTTACCTCCCTTATTAGGAAAAAACACTATTGCTTTATAATGTTTTCTCATATCCACCACTAACTTGTGAGTTCTCTCTTCTAAGTATATCATTAGCTAGACCTGAATAAAAATGGATGTAGAGGATGAGTGTGTATTTTTAATATATATATATATATATATATATATATATATATATATATATATATATATATACATATATATAAACAAATAGTACATTTGTGCTCACATTAAAAATAAGTTAAAAGACTTATTTCCTGCCCAGAACTCTAAGAAATACAGTTGTTGCACTGCACTATGGGAACCTGGGCAATGACATGCAAATGTGCCCACAAAGGATTTGCTCTTTAATCCATTACAAACATGGCTCCTTTTAGGGATATTCCTGCTGTATCACACAAGCCCAGGATGGATAATGTACAAGCCAGGAAACCTACACACAGCACTGTTTCGAGGTTACTGCCTCTCATCAGCGTTTGGCCGGTTACTAGTCTGTGTAGTAGATTTTATGAGGAGGTAGTTTACCAAAACAATCATTTAATATATGGTGGGCAAAAGACCAACGGAAGTCTCCACCATACAGTAGTAGAGTAAATAAATGGTACATTCGAAAGTCTAAAAAAAGTTAAAAGACTTATTTCCTGCAAAGAATTCCAAGAAATACAGTTATTGCACTGCACTCTAGTTGTTGTTTAGTCTTTAAGTCGTGTCCGATTCTTCGTGATGTTATGGACCACTGAGCCGCAGCACACAATGCACATCTTTGTGTGTGTGTGAATATCTATAAATATAATACATAAATATATTTACAGTGGATCCTCTGTATTCATAATTAATCTGTTCCTGAGGGATAGATGGGTGCTGATTCAGATGAATATAGAATCATTTTTTTCCATAGGAATGAATTAAAATAGGAATAATTGGTTCCCAGTCCCAAATCTGATACATAAATAAATACTTATGTAACCACTGAGCAGATCGCATCTTTCTCTGCATCAAAGTTTCCTCCCACCTAGGAAAACTAATCAACAAAAAACAAAATGGTAGAACTTTTACTGAGTAGCAATGATAGCAGAAGCTGAAGAGGAGCAAAGTTATCTTCCATTAAACATCACGTAAATCCAGTTCCGGTGATCTGTGTCTTTTTTTTTTTTGTCCCTTTTTTCCGACAATTCACTTGCACTTAATTTAGCAAAGAACTTGTCCTATGTTGTCTGTTTTTGTCTTTTTTTTCCCTCTAAATTTTGTGACTAATATTGGATTTTATAATGTAGGAGCATTTTTTTGGCTAAAATGAATTAATATAGAGGTTCCACTGTGTGTATATATACGTACGGTGGAGGGCTTCTATCGCTCTTTTTCCCACACAAATTAAATAATTGTTGTGGTAAACTACCTCCTCACAAAATCTACTACACAAGCTAGGAAGTGGCCACAAGCTGATGAGAGGTAGTATCCTCGAAACAATGCGGTGTGTGGGTAGGTATCCTGGCTTGTGCATAATCCATCCTGGGCTTTGCTTAAAGCTGTATAATACAACAAGCATATGCTTAAAATGAGCAATGTTTGAAATGGTATTTGGATTAAAGAGCAAAAGCCTTTGTGGGCACATTTGCATGTCCCTGCCCAGGTTCCCAAAATGCAGTGCAATATCTCAGAATTCTGAGCAGGAACGAAGATTTTTAACTTGTTTTAGACGTTCAAATGTGAGCACAAATGTACTATTTATTTACTATATATATATATATATATATATATATATATATATATATATATATATATATAAAATCTTATACTAAAAGTATAATTATATATTTAAGCTGTAAAAATGCATACAGATAGTTTTACATTTTAAGTCTTTGCAGGACTCTGGAGGTATTCATTGTACCTTGGTGGAAGTGTGCTCATTTGTGGCTAGTTTTTGGGAGTATCTATTGATGCAATCTTCCTGATTCTGGACCGATGAGGGAAAAGGAGTGTGGTATTAATTTCAATCTGGTCCAATTATCTAACAAATACTACTGACATCTCCCTGTCCGTCCGTCCTCCCCCCTTCTCACACTGATAGAGATAGAAGAATAAACACACCATCATGATCCAGCAGTGAGTAAGTGATGTTTCAAACAATAAAAGAGTCTTCAAAACTTATAAATGTTTTATGTCCATGGCTTACATGACTTCTAATGTTATTAATTTATTATGTATTTCACAAACAAGGATATTTTTTCTTGAACTGCAGTGGCCCTTAAAAGGATTGCTGTAGTACCATTTCTTTCTATACAAAATGGTACAACCAAACCTCATAATGACCAAAGCACAATGTGAGTCCACATAAACTAATTATCTTTCCAATAACCCTGTTGAAAGCACTGACCCCTTTCGCTGCCACATTCCATTGCACATCTATCAGCTTCCTTTGCATTCAAAGTCTCCTCCTACCTCAGGAAAATAATAAAAAAAAAACATAATGGTAGATTCCACTGCAACATAATCACATATGAAAAATAATATATAAGAGGTTGTACATTTTATTTTTTTTACATTCCTATTGTTTTCCCTGTGTTCGAGTGGAGTTCCTCATAAGAGTATATTTTAAATATAGGATTATTTAAGATATATTAATATTCTGTGTCAATAATTTTTGAACATATTCTAAATATTTACAATAAAAATTGATTTTTTGGGAAACCCCTACAAATATTTAGGATTTATATTACATCATAAGGAACATACATAGGATTTGGGGTATTGGTTGAATCCAAAAAGAATTTAAAATACTACAAATAAGTTATTAAATAAAAAAAATGATTTTTTTATTGATTGTTCCTATTATTCCATAATTCAGGGAGGGTAGAGATTGAATGATAACCATCCCTGGCATGCAATTAATCCTGGGATGATTGTATTCTCAATAGTACTAAAAGCCTCAGTAGTCCCTTTCTGAGGCTTCCCAGATGGCCTGGAACGTCCTGCTTAAACACCCAGGAATCTATATAATGGAACCTGTATTTACAATATCCACTTAGATAGGTATATTGTGGAAAAGTACTGTAAACACCTAAAACCAATGGTGTCTCGAGGAGTAAACTGGAAATGATACATCTCTATTAGACTGGCTGCTAAATGTCTCCAAGACAGGCTCCAGGGGATGATGGGTTAAGCTGAGCTTTGTGTTTAAATAAAACGTGTTGTGTCTGACGAGAGTAAAAAGTAGTAGTGATAAGTCCGTGGGTTAAACCCGGGTGAGTGATGAGGACTGTTCTTCAAGAATAAACAAGAGTCGGGATCTTTGCAAGTCTTTTTATTATTCACTAAAACTTTTATTTTTTTCTAATTTATGTAACAATGGCAAATGAGGGTGGGTCTGTTGTTATGTTGAGTTATAAATACTTACATCTTTCTCTATATTTATAAGTATATATATTTGTGTGTCGGTATGGAAATTATGTTCTAGACTAACTCATACATGTTTTACTTACATTATAATTAATAAAAATATTATATTTATCTATATTTAGGGATTTCTTGCACAACCTGTCTATGTCCTAAAAATACTTTCTGGTACCCACGGTTGTATTCTTTACCAGGTGATATATATATATATATATATATATATATATATATATATATATATATATATATATATATATATATATATACAGTGGACATAAAAAGTCTACACACCCCTGTTAAAATGTCAGGTATCTGTGCTGTAAAAAATGAGACAAAGATAAATCATTTCAGAACTTTTTCCACCTTTAATCTGACGTATAAACTGTACAACTTAATTGAAAAACTTTTTTAGGTAGGGGGAGAAAGAAAAATAATGTGGTTGCATAAGTCTGCACACCCTCTTATAACTGGGGATGTAGCTGTGTTAAGAATTAAGCAATCACATTCCAAATCGTGTTAAATAGGAGTCAGCATACATACACCTGCCATCATTTAAAGTGCCTCTGATTAACCCCAAATAAAGTTCAGCTGCTCTAGTAGGTCTTTCCTGAAATGTTCTTAGTCGCATCCCACAGCAAAAGCCATGGTCCACAGAGAGCTTCCAAAGCATCAGAGGGATCTCATTGTTAAAAGGTATCAGTCAGGAGAAGGGTACAAAAGAATTTCCAAGGCATTAGATATACCATGGAACGCAGTGAAGACAGTCATCATCAAGTGGAGAAAATATGGCACAACAGGGGTGTGTAGACTTTTTATATCCACTGTATACACCAGCCAAAAAATGCACTTAACTATGAATTTACACAGGCATTCAATAAGAAAGCATAATGAATTATTGTACCCCAGTGGGACACCATTTTAGACAGAATGATCACTCCATCCAAAACTTAAAAGTCAAAATACCAGAGGAAAATTTAAAAACATCCAAGAGAGAAAAGAATTTGAAATAGACGATCACATTCTTCAACACTAAAATTACAGGACTTAATATGGACTTGGGTTTTCTAACACATCATCACAATTTTATGTGATTTTTTCTTATTTTACCATAACAGACTTAGCACTCTTAGGCACCTATTAAATTCCAAGCCCGCAGTGGCCATTGTATTGTATTTGCTGGAGTTACAGAGCGATTCAATTAGAAAAGCCCGCATTGAAATGTCCGGAATCCAAATCCGTAAACCATGCTTCAGCATGTAGCAAATTATTCAAACCCGTAGTTATGGGTTTAGATGGAGCCAATAGTAAAAGAGACCATCATCATTATGTCACTAAAACATGGAGATTAAAATTCAATCACTTACTGTTTTGAAGGCTGAGTTGCGATCGGACCCACATTCCAGAAATAATACAATATAAAAAAAATCAATAAATATGATATTCTAGTCAATGCGAGTTCTATTATATGAATTAACACACTGATTGCCGGGATCGATATAACACAGAAATAAAACATACAAAAAATCATTTTTTATTGCAGATTTGCGGGCTTGAGAATTTTGTGCTATTAATTTTAATGTCTTTCATTGCTTTCCCTGTAATTTTAAAATACAATATTGTGTTTATATTTGCCCTTATAGTGCTACGAACAGGAGTTTAACCCCCTTGCTGGTCCTCTCTAGTATCTGTAGGATTTTTGGCTACATTTGCCATTTATGGGTGTAAAAACAGTTGCGGGCTTAAGGATTGTAGCAATTTAATAGCGATTTGCAATTGTAACATTTATGGGATTGAAAGATCAAATGCTTAGCTTGGATGGAGTTTAGATTTTGACGGCCTATAGGGTTTTTTACCCTGTAACCCGCAGATCATTTGGGGTAGCTGAAAGAGGCCAATTTAATAGCCATAACTTTTGCTGGCTCCTTTACGGGCTTCTGGAACTGCAATTTGGCAATTTTAATAGGATATCATTGTGGACTACAGTGCTCTGCTTTTGTGTATATAAGTTTCCTATACTATGAGCCACATTAAATTCCCCTAACATGTAAAACCGCAGCTCGTAACGTAGCCTGCAAGACTTATGGCTATTAAATTGGCCTCATAATGCAACCCGCCGACGACTTGCAGGGTAGGGGCGAGAAAACCCTATGGGATGCGAGAATTCAACTTGCGCGGCCGCAAATCGTTTGATCTGTCAAGCCCGCAACTATTATGTTTCCAATCATGCTATTAAATTGCAATAAATTCACTGACGTTCAAGCCCGTAACCCGCAAGTGGAGCCAAGAAGCCAACGAGTGCTAGAGAGGACCTGCTAGGGGCGTAAAGTTTAACCCATAGCACTTTTAATGCACATATACACACACTACTGTACTCTTATTAACAGGGAAAGTGATACTAAAAAAATACTTTATTTCATGTTTATTTTCCGTGTTATATTGATCCCGGCAATCAATGTGTTAATACATATAATGGAACATGCATGGACTAGAATATCATACTTACGGCTTTATCCAATCGATAACAAAATCTTGTCCGTTTCACCTAAAAAACATCTCCAAAATTCGTCATTATCTTACAGAAGACACAGCTAAAATTCTAATACACTCTCTCATCATATCTCGACTCGACTACTGCAATTCACTTCTTGCTGGCCTCCCCATCTCTCGTCTGCCTCCCCTCCAATCCATAATGAACGCCTCCGCTAGACTCATCTTCAATACCAAACGATCAGTGTCCGTAGCTCCTCTCTGTCAGTCACTCCACTGGCTTCCCATAGCCTCCAGAATCCAATTCAAAATTCACTCTACAGCTTAATAACACTACCACCCACACTCTACAGTACAACACACATACACCTCCAATTAACTAAACAAATTGCATTCACGTTGCCATTTTGCATTTGTCACCCTCTTGTATCACACCTAAACCCTTAGATTGTAAGTTTGCGAGTTTTCAGACGTGTGTCTGTTTCTTTGAAACAAGCACTATGTACATTTGATTATATGCTCAAAAACAGGGCCCTCCATTCTTTATAAGGTGTTAAGTTTGTTTTTTGCCATGTACAGCACAACGGAATATGTTGGCGCTATATAAATAAAGATAATAATAATAATACAATGTTGCATTATTTCTGGAATGTGGGTCTAATTGTAGCTCATAATTGAAACCCTTAAGACTTTGAAATTCCACCTCCATTTTTCAGTGACTTAATTATGACAATCCAACCTTCAACAAATGGTTTACAGGTTTGCGTCTCAAGCCCATAACTCGCAAAATGTTCTAATTTAATAGCTATGTAACTCTGCAAAAATGTCAAGCCCGCAGCCGTTACAGGTCTCACATTGCACATACAGGCTTGGAATTTAATGTGGCTCTATGTTGTGTTGATTCCCCTTATATGTATTTACCATGATGTCAGATGCTGTCTCCACTCTCTCTGCATCGCTGTTTTTATTCAAACTGAGGGTTCCATCTCATGTAGTATTGCTTGAGACTTGATAAAGAGAGGTTGAACCTCTCGAAAGCTTGTGAATATAAATAAGACGTTTGTCCAATACAATAGGTATCATAATATACTGCAATACTCATTATTAATCTATATATATATATATATATATATATATATATATATATATATGTGTGTGTTTTTGAGTGTACATATAGAAATATTTGTATCAATATATATTCAGGGGTGGACATAATTATCTAAAACTTAGAAGACCGCAAGACTCTTTAGGAGCAAGACAGGCTGCTTTCTAGAAGCCCTAAATACAGATGTATTATATTTTGAAGCCAGCAGTACAGATTTTAGATCACGGGGCTCCTGGACTCCTATTCAGTTTCTACACTTATGTATGTATGTCTATATATACAGGGTCAAGTCACATTATTTGACATCAGCAGCGCATAGGCAATGAAATACAGCACGTGTCGTGAGCTGGCTTGGTGGGTGGGCATTCTGCAAACATATTAACCATTGATGTCATGGGTAAAATGTATCCGACTTTGAAAAGGTGATGGTCATTAGCTTTTGGCCCAAGAGTGGCAGTATTTCTGAAACAGTGCAGTTTGTGAACTGTTCACATGCTGCTGTGGTTAAAGATTACCGTGACCGGACAAATGGCACCATTGCGAATAAACGGCGTTGAAACTGAGGAGCACCACGTGCCATTGATGTCAGAGGGGAAGGTCGGCTGGGAAGGTGTCTGAGGGCCAACCGACACACTACAGTTGAGCAACTCGCCGTCCAAGCAAACCAGGTGGCTACCAGATGTGTGTCTAAAATGACGAATCCTGTTGTGTATGGGGCTCCAAGTCCAACAGCTGTTCACTGCACCCATACTGATGAAGGTTCATCTTCAGAAATGGCTTCAATTTGCACAACAGGACCGAAATTGGACCTCTTTTCATTGGCAAAGGGTTGACTTCTCTGATGAGTCATGTTTTCTTGGCATTGTCTGGGTCTACTTATACCTCTGGAAGGCACTCTTAAACGATTGGGTTATATATCCATCTTTGCAGACCAAGTACACCCATACATGTTGACTGTCTTCCCTGGAGTGAATGGGATCTTCCAGCAGGACAATGCAACTTGTCATATGGCCAGAATTGTCCGGGAGTGGTTGGAGGAGCACGACAAAGACTTCCAAGTACTTCCCTGGCCTCCACATTCCCTGGACTTGAACCCCATCGAGGGGGTGTATGTATAGGTAGATAGATATTTTGTGCACTCTCTTTCTCATATATTTCTATTGATTGTTGCACACATCTGTTACACATATGCATAAAATACCATATTTCACACACATATACATAAGACAGAACATCAAAAGTCACTCAGCTTAATTAAAGGACCGTTGAATCTCATATTTATAGTATGCTCTTCATTAACATGACTTGATGGTGTGCAAAAGGTGTTTACAAATCTTAAAATGAATAAATACAACCTTTCATTGCTTTAAGGACAGCAGAACCTGTGAGGGACCTTGTGTTCAGATAAGATCTCTTCGATTGACAGACTGTCACTTTACATAGCCGCTTGACAGTAGAACTAAATAGCAAAGTAGACACAAGTAACTGTGAATATGACATGATGGGAATAAAATAGATTTTGATGGACTCTGCCTTGTTTCAACCCCAATTACAGGTTGTACATAAAATATTTATTTGTTTTAGATCTCTTTCTATCATCTGGACGTGCTCAATACTCGCCCCCCTGCTGGGTACCAGACCCTCATACTTACTGCTGTACAACTAATCACATTACTAATTATCCTCTCACTTATCTGAGGCTGGTGACAGAAAACTGTAACTCTGAATAAAATGCTGTCAGGGTTTGAAGCTCCGCTTGGGAGCTCATAATTAGTACATGAAATGAGATTAAATGGAGGAAAGTGGAGGGAAATCAAATCACTGCAGCACAGATGTGGAGGGGTCTGAAGGGAGCAGAGACTCCGCAATCAAACATGGCCTCCTGCGAGCGTCTGGCAGGCCTGGCCTATAATCGATTTACTTTCCTGCAGAGATATTGATGTTATAAAGACATTGACAAATGCTTAGGACGAGCTCAAACCAAGCACTTATCTTTGACATAATTAAATAGAACAATATTGTAGATGGAGCCGCAGGGAAGAAATGGAAGCTTGTCTTGGACTCTGTTTATTTTACACACCTTATAGGACCTTCAAAGGCTTATATAGCAGTGGGACAAAATGGCTGCCTGCAGACAGCAGAACCTTGTGGTGAAGTTTATAACATAACAATGGGGAAAACGGATGTTGTGAGGTATACAACAAACAAGCATTAAAAAAAATGTACAAAAGAAAAAATGGGTTATTTCTTTTGTGTGATCCTTTAAAATGACACAGACACAACTGTTTTTTCATGTGTATATATAAAAACAGCACTTTTTAAAAATGACACAAGTTGCATGGAATCAAAATCTGTTTAAATTTCATTCAAATTGGCTGAACGAGGGCACACCCAAGAACAGATAAAGTCTGGCTGTGTTTTTTGTGCTTTGAAATGATCATTTGAAATATTATTAACTACCTTCTTTTTGGTGTAAAAAAAAATCTTTCCATGCCCTCTCTAAGCCATGAGAATTTTTTTTATCAGGAATAATAAAACTGATTCTTTGAGATGTGAGATAGATAGATAGATAGATAGATAGATAGATCCTAATGTATTTACATGATTAATTATAAACGTATATAATGGTTCTGCCTTGTAATAGACTTTCTGTCTCTTTCAGGATTTTCCCCAGGGAATACCTTTTTCAGCAAATTCACCTTTATTCACTTGCAGACCTTCAACAGGTAATATTTTATATATAACATATTAATTGTACGTATATAAAATATAAAATAGGCATATATATATATATATATATATATATATAAAAAATTACAAACATATATATGTATGTGTATATATATATATAATTGTTATATTAATTATATATATGTATGTATATATATATATGTATGTATATATATATATATGTATGTGTGTATATATATATATATATATATATATATATATATATATATATATACACAGTGCCTTGCAAAAGTATTCACCCTCTTGACTTTTTACCTATTTTGTTACATTACAGCCTTAAATTCAATGTTTTGTTAATCTGAATTGTATGTGATGGGTCAGAACACAATAGTCTAAGTTGGTGAAGGGAAATTAGAAAAATATATACATAAAACTATTTTTTAGAAATAGAAAACAGAAAATTGGCATGTGCGTATGTATTCACTCCCTTTACGTTATGAAGTCCAAAAAAAGCTCTGGTGCAACCAATTACCTTCAGAAGTCACATAATTAGTGAAATGATGTCCACCTGTGTGCAATCTAAATGTCACATGATCTGTCATTACATATACACACCGATTTTGAAAGGCCCCAGAGGCTGCAACACCTAAGCAAGTGGCAACACTAACCAAACACTGCCATGAAGACCAAGGAACTCTACAAACAAGTAAGGGACAATGTTGTTGAGAATTACAAGTTAGGGTTAGGTTATAAAAAATATCCAAGTCTTTGAGGATCCCCAGGAGCACCATCAAATCTATCATAACCAAATAGAAAGAACATGGCCCAACAGCAAACCTGCCAAGAGACGTCCGCCCACCAAAACTCACGGACCGGCAAGGAGGGCATTAATCAGAGAGGCAGCACAGAGACCTAAGGTAACCCTGGAGGAGCTGCAGAGTTCCACAGCAGAGACTGGAGTATCTGTACATAGGACAACAATAAGCCGTACGCTCCATAGAGTTGGGCTTTATGGCAGAGTGGCCAGAAGAAAGCCATTACTTTCAGCAAAAAATAAAATGGCATGTTTTGAGTTTTGGAAAAGGCATGTGGGAGACTCCCAAAATGTATGGAGGAAGGTGCTCTGGTCTGATGAGACTAAAACTGAACTTTTAGGCCATCAAAGAAAACGCTATGTCTGGCGCAAACCCAACACGTCACATCACCCAAAGAACACCATCCCCACAGTGAAACATGGAGGTGGCAGCATCATGCTGTGGGGATGTGTTTCAGCAGATGGATGGTGCAAAACTTGTACCACTCTGTGTGTGATTTGAGGCTAGGACGGAGGTTCACCTTCCAGCAGGACAATGACCCCAAACACACTGCTAAAGTAACACTTCAGTGGTTTAAGAGGAAACATGTAAATTTGTTGGAATGGCCTAGTCAAAGCCCAGACCTCAATCCAATTTATTATTATTATTATTATCGTTTATTTGTAACTCGCCAACATATTCCGTAGCGCTATACATAAGTTAAGTTACAGGCAATGACAAATTAAAGATTCACACACTGTAAAGAGTGGATGGCCCTGTCTTTGAGCTTGGAATCCAGTGTCCATAGCGCTTTCCCTTAAGCATCTTGCAGGATTGAAACTCGCAGACTTACAATCTAAATCCAATTGAAAATCTGTGGTCAGACTTAAAGATTGCTGTTCACAAGCGCAAACCATCCAACTTGAAGGAGCTGGGGCAGTTTTGCAAGGAGGAAAGGGCAAAAATCACAGTGGAAAGATGTGGCAAGCTCATAGAGACTTAACCAAAGCGACTTGGAGCTGTGATTGCCGCAAAAGGTGGCTCTACAAAGTATTAACTTTAGGGGGGTGAATAGTTATGAACATTGACTTTTTATTTTATTTTGTCCAAATTTTTTGTTTGCTTCACAATAAAAAAAACAAAAAAAAAACATCTTCAAATTTGTGAGCATGTTCTGTAAATTAAATGATGCAAATCCTCAAACAGTCCATTTTAATTCTAGGTTGTCAGGCAATAAAACACGAAACATGCAAGGCACTGTATATGTGTATATATATATATATATATATATATATATATATATATATATATATATATTTATATATATATTTATATATATATATATAATGTGTGTGTGTATGTATACTGTATATGTGTGTATGTGTATATATATATATATATATATATATATATATATATAATAATTACTAAATTACTATATATATATATATAATATATATATATATATATATATATATATGTGTGTATGTATATTTTTGTGTGTACATACATACAAATATTTGTATCCAATATATATTCAGGGGTGGAAATGATTATCTAAAACTTATCAAGAATCTTGCGGTCTTCTGTGTGTGTTTGTGTGTATATATATATATATATATATATATATATATATATATATATATATATACTAGCGATTTGCCCGTCAAAAATGACGGCAATAAAAACTGAAGCCTGGCAATGCTGTTTGCCACACAATGTAAGCCTCTCCCCCTCTACTTTACTGGCCTTGTGATGAGCGCCTTTGGCGCTCATCACAGGCCTTGCAATGAGCCCCTTTGGAGCTCATTGCGAGTTTCTCCCTCTGTCTACTTCCTCCCTCGTGTCTTATTTCCCCCCTCCTCTCCCTCCCTTGTGTCTCCTTCCACCTCGTCTACCTCCTTTGTATCTCCTGCCCCCCTGTGTTTTTACCTCCCTCTCCCTCCCGTGTCTCTAAACCCCTCCCCTGTGTCTCTTTCCCCCTTCTCCCTCCCATGCATCTCTTTCCCCCTCCCCCTGTGTCTGTTACGGCCTTCCTTGTGTCTCCATTTCCCTCCCTTGTGTATCTTCCCCCCTGCACTCTCTCCCCTGTGTCTCTTCCCCCTCCTCTCACTCCCCTGTGTCTCTTCCCCCTCCTCTTTCTGTGCCTCTTCCTCCCTGTGTCTTCCACCCTCTCCCTCTGTGCCTCTTCCCCCGCCTCTCTCTCTGTGTCTCGCCACTGTGTCTCTTCACCCCTTCCTCTGTCCCCCCCCTCTGTGCCTCTTTCCCCCTCTCTCTGTACCTCTTCCCCCCCTTCCCTCTGTGTCTCTTCCTCCCTCACCCTCTGTATCTCTCCCCCCTGTGTCTCTTCCCCCCTCTCCCTCTGTGCCTCTTCCCCCCTCTCCCTCTGTGCCTGTTCCCCCCTGGCCTGTGTCTCTTTCCCCCTTCTCCCTGTGTCTGTTCCCCTCTCCCCCCCCCATTTCCCTCCCATGTGTATCTTCCCCCTGTTCTCCCTCCCGTGTGTCTTTTCCCCCTCCTCTACCTCCCCTGTGTCTCTTTCCCACCTATCCCTCTGTGTCTCTCCCCCCTCCCTCTGTGTCTCTTCCCCACTTTCCCTCTGTGCCTCTCCCCCCCTCTTCCCCACTCTCCCTCCCCTCTTCCCCACTCTCCCTCTGTGCCTCTACCCCCCCTCTTCCCCACTCTTTCATCTGCTCTCAGGCCGCGCTGCGCGCATGCGCGGCTCGCGCCGCGCTCTGCGCAATGCGCAGCAGTTTATAATTGTCTAACTGCGATTCGTCTGAAGCGTGACGACGAATCGCAGTTAGACAATTATAATATGTGATATAGTAAATAAATAGTACATATGTGTTCACATTTGAATGTCTACAACATGTTAAAAAACCTGCTTCCAGCTCAGAATTCCGAGAAAAACAGTTATTACACTGCATTCTGGGAAGCTGAGCTGGGAAATGCCTCGCTCTTCAATCCATAGCCATTATCAAGCATGGCTTCCTTTAAGCTTATGCATGCTGTATTACACAGCTTTAATGCAAAGCCAAGGTTGGATTAAACACTAGCTGAGTATCCTATCCATGTACAGCTGTATATATGTATATATATATATATATATATATATATATATATATAGCAGACCCTCAACTTCTGTGGGTTTCCGTCTTTCCCCACAGGGTGAGTTCCATCTGAGGGACATCAGACGGGTAAAGTCCCAATTTACCCATGTTTTTAGTACTAGCGATTTTTCTGTATTCGCGGGAACCCCAGGAAAGGAACCCCACAAATGTTGAGGGTTGCTTGGTATATATACATATATTAATATGTGTGTGTAAATAGTAGAAAAGTGACATCACTTCACATACAATCAACTGTCTACAGAGAGTCTCGACAAACCCAGTAATCCTACAATAAAGAAACACTGTGGCACACCGTCTGTCTATCTGTCTATCTGTCTATATATCTCTCTTTGTTTATCTACTGAACAACCATCTTTTTAATTAACTATTTTCATTACCGAAGATCCCTTTTAAATGCAATAATTTCATAATTAAATATACATTTGATTCCCCTATGGGAAAAGCCATATAACAGCAAGTATCCATCTCCCTGCTTGCCAGTCCATTAGCACTCATGAGTCTTATGTGTTATATTTGCAGTGGTAGTAAGTAGCTATAAGCAGCTTAGGAGACTCCCCTTGGAGTAAATGGGTGGGAGGAAGTGTAGTAATTATATCTGCTGGTAATCACACTGATACTATCATTACCATACACTGCGGAGCAAATACACGGAGCGGATCCTACCTTTCATGGGGTGGACTGAAGGCCATCTTCACTGTGAAGGGATGGATTGAGGCTATAGGTGGGGAAATTTACTTTATCTGCCCCATATATCTAAATGTTAGTAGCCAACAAACTCTTCTATTTTCCAGAGTCTGGGAAATTTTCCAAGAGGACAAGTCCCATATGTACAGTTTGAACAACTATATTGATGATCAATGTATTTAAAAATTTTTAGTGGGGCTATTAGATAATTGTGTTTGAAAGTTGTGTATTTTAAGCATACATTACACCTAGAAGTCCTCCCAGCCTCCTATTGATTTTATTGCATGTGATTCATTAACTGCCATAGTGGGCAGTGATAAATCAGAAGAGCAGGCCCATATGGATAAATATTAAGCAGTTCAATATGGAAGCCCCTATATGCAAGTTGAGTGTGCTAAAATTAAGATTTTATTTAAGAATGTTGTTATGCTCATGAGCAGTTACTGTTTGTAACATACTTCAGAAACATATGACGCTATTCCCAAATTACAGTGGTCATTTAAAGATGTTTAGGGATTAACTCCCCTGTGTACAGAGCGCAAATCCTCAAATCCAGGCCTGTGTGTGGCTCTCCAAGACCAATGTTGCCTGCTCATTCGGTATACTGCCTCTTATAAGTGTATATTCATATAACGGATTATATGTCTGTACTGCTTTCTCTGCACTTATTCCATGTAGAAATAAAAATGAATTACTTAATCTGCTTGGTGGGGGTGGGGGGGGTTAAATTGGAATTAGCCTCCTCATACGTGCCAGTGACCGTGATATGAACGTAGCCAAGTCAAATAAACAGAAGTCACTCTCCTTTGGATGGTGCTGTATTTATAGACCTTTATTTGCTGAAATGTCCATTAGGACACAAGTGAGGTAATATTATTATTACAATTATAGTTCATTGGTTTAACCGGTTTTCTTCATATTTTTCCCATTAAAAAGAGAGCAAACTGGTTTGACCAGGAATATGCTTAATTGGTACTTTTTAAAGGCAATTAAGGAGAAGACTAAAAGAGCCTCTGGAGTTTCCATTTTTTATATTTTGTTTTTTTTATACATTACAAAAGTTTCATAGTATAAAAAAAATCAGTGCATGCTCAGCTTCCCAGAATGCAAAGTTATAACTGTATATCTCGGAATTCTGGGCATAAATTATTTTTTTTTACTTGTTTTAGAAAGTCAAATGTGAACACAGATGTACTATTTATTTACTGTACTACTGTACGGTGGAGGCTTCTTTCACTCTTTTGCCCACCGTATATTAAATGATTGCTGTGATGAACTATCTACTCATAAGGTCCACATCACAAGCTGGGATCCCGCCCCACGCTGAGGACAGGCAGTAACCTTGAAACGGCTCTACGTGGGTAGCATTCCCAGCTTGTGTATAACCCAACCTTGGTTTTGCATAAAAGCTGTATAATGCAGCGGGCGTAAGCTTAAAGGAAGCCATGTTTGAAATGGTTTATAGATTGAAGAGGGATGCATTTATGGGCACATTTGCATGTCCCTGCTCAGCTTTCCAGAATGCAGTGTAATAACTGTATTTCTCAGAATTCTGAGCTGGAAACAGTTTTTTTAAATTGCTTTAGACATTCAGATGTGAACACAAATGTACTATGTATATACTATATATATATATATATATATATATATATATATATATATATATATATATATATATATATATATATATACTATCGAATTGCTCATCAAATGTGAAGCCATGGCATAGCGGTTTGCCACAAAATGTAAAGCTTTTTCTACTCTGAGTGCCTTCGGCGCTCATTGCGAGCCTCTACCCTCGTGTCCTTCCAGTTTTGTGCTTTGCAACGCTCATGTTTGTCACTCATCACAAGGACAGATGTGTATATATATATATATATATATATATATATATATATATATATTTATAGATATATTTTTTTAAATAATAATTATTATTTATTCACTTAATAAATTAATATACTTTACCTATTTCTAATTAATATATCCTGCAATCATTAGCCTGAAGAGGTAACAATCTCTTTTTATTTTCCTGCAGCATACAATGTACAGTTGGACTGTTGCTGCCCTGAGGAGAAAGTGTAACGAATGTCCCAACTGTGCATTAGAAATAGGCAGCGTGCGCGAGGGCAAACAGTTGGTTTAGTTGTGTAAAGCGCCATATTAGATTCGTAATGTTACTAGTTTCTGACCTCATATTTTTTTTTCTAAGTCCCACGTTCCTCAACTGCTTGGAGCCTAAGGCGATCCCGCATTTCCTAAGTGCTTGGAGGCTAAGTCCCGGGTTTTTCAATGCCTCTACGGCTCGCTTAGCAGGAACGCCTTTGCCGCTTATTTCGTATAAGTCCCGCGTCTTTCAAGGCTTAAACTGCTCGCTTTGCTATGCAAGGCTCGCAGGCAATAAGCGCCTTTGGCGCTCATTGGCTAAGTGCTGCGAGTTTTAATAGCTCAACTGCTCCCCTCGCTATCCGAGGCTTGCAGGCAATGAGCGCCTTTTGGCGCTCATCAATAAAGTCGTGCGAACAAACTCACCTCGCTACGCAAGGCTCGCAGGCGATGAGAGCCTTTGGCGTTCATCGCCAGAGTTGTACTCAACAGCACAAAGCGTGACGATGTCTCACGGATTGACAATTATAATATACTAGCGAATTGCCCGTCAAAAAATTACGGCAATGAAATTGTAAGTGAGCTAATGGTGTTTGGTGTATATAATGTGGCTGATTTAGCGTCCTCCATTTTCTATGTCGTGCGACTTTTTTGGAATATCCGTAGCTATTTGGTGGTGTTTTGCGTGTTTAGGGACCATTAGCCTCGTTTTCGGTTTGTTCGGTGGCCATTTTTTCTCTCGCTTAGGGGATTTTCGAGTCTCTAAACTGCGAAATTTGTGCTTAAATGGAGGTGTAACTTCACTTGCAGAGGTCCTGGGTGCTCCCCCTTGCTGTGAGTAACCTTTTTATGTGTTTGTTGTTTGTATTTATTGTGTTTGTAATGTGTTTGTGGTCGCGCGGTTGTGTCCTTGTTTTTTAATCTCGTAGGTGTTTTCCGGCAAATCCGTAGGTGTTTGGTGGTGTTTTGCGTCTTTAGACTGCTGTAGCCTCGTTTTGGTTTTTTTCGGCGCCCATTTTTTCTCTCGCTTCGAGAAATTTTTAGTGTCTAAACTCTTTTAATTTGAGTTAAATTGAGGTGTAACTTTAGTTTTCGAGGTCCTGGATGCTCCCTCTTCCTGTAAGTAAGCTTTTTATGTATTTGTTGTGTGTATTTGTTGTATTTTTCATGTGCTCGTGTTGCGGACAATTTTTGCGAGGTCGTAATGGTTCGTATTGTGTCTCTTATTTTCCTTGGGTAACAACGTAAATTTTGGGAGGGTCGCAGTTGCTGGCAAGGAGCGCCTTCGTCTTGGAGGTGTGTTTGGGGTCGTTATCATGTTAGAATACTGCCCTGCGTACCAGTCTCTGAAGGGAGGGGATCATGCTCTTTTTCAGTATGCCACAGCACATGTTAGCATTCATGGTTCCCTCAATGAACTGTAGCTCCCCAGTGCCGGCAGCACTCATGCAGGCCCAGACCATGACACTCCCACCACCACAAGTATACATCTATACTGAGATAAGGTAGTTGAAATAATCCCTATATGACAGATAAACAGATAAGGCAGGGAGGTACTCACTTTTGTTGCCAACGGTTTAGACATTAATGGCTGTGTGTTGAGTTATTTTGAGGGGACAACAAATTTACACTTTTATACAGGCTGTACACTTACTACTTTACATTGTAGCAGAGGGGCATTTCTTCAGTGTTGTCACATGAAATAATATAATAAAATATTTACAAAAATGTGAGGGGTGTACTCACTTTTGTGAGATACTGTGTGTATATATATATATATATATATATATATATATACAGTATATATATACTAGCGAATTGCCCATCAAAAAATGACGGCAATGAAATTGTAAGTGAGCTAATGTTATTTGGTGTATAATAATAAAATAACTAATAGATTAATAAAGTAATATACTTTACCTATTTTGAAGTAATATATGCAGGAATCATTGTGTTGAAGAGCTGACAATCTGTTTTCATGTTGCTGCATTGTCAGTGCTGTGGAGCTGCTGTGTAAGCGTGATGAATGTGTGCAGTGTAATAGTGTGCGTCCGTGAGACAAAACTGTTAGCGTAGCTGTGTACTTCCGCATTGTATAAGTTATTGTTCCAAAATGGTGGCTAATGTGTGGTATGCGTCTGTAGCGGAATATACATAGGTGTTTTGTGGTGTTTTTGTGTGTTTCTGGTGGTGTTTTGCGTGTTTAGAGTGCTGTAGCCTTGTTTTCGTTTTGTTCGGCTGCCATTTTTTCTCTCGCTTAGATAATTTTTTAGTGTCTAAATTCTTTTATTTTGAGTTAAATTAAGGTGTAACTTCATTTTTTGGGGTCCTGGATGCTCCCTTTTGCTGTAGGTAAGCTTTTTATGTTTACAAGTGGATTTGACTGGGGTGTGGGTGTGGCTTGACTGTGTAACTAATATAAAAGGTTTGTGAGCTGTTTTGGGGCCTGTTTACAAGTGGATTTTCCTTTACAGATAAAGGCTGATAAATTGCAGAGTGCACTAATTGTGCCCAGGTGAGAAGGCAGAAGTTAGTATAAACGTGGAAGGGGCGAACTTGTGAGCTTGCGAACATTTTCAGTATCAGGTGCAGTTCTAGTGAAGTTTTGGGGTTTAAAGAGGGTTGGGACTTCAAAGAAAAGGGAGGGCAGATTTATAGTACAAAGGAGGAAAACTTTATACAAATATATTATTTTATATTCTTTATTTTTCCCTCTGAAATTTTGTAGACAATAATAATAATTATGAGTCAGTCCAGTGGCAACCTCACTCAGTGTACATCCTGTCATATGTATGCAATACTGGAACAGATGATCCAGGGTCCATACCTCTGTGACAGGTGTGATCATGTTGCCTCTCTGGAAGCTCAAATTGGAGATCTGGAGCGGAGAATTGCAGCACTTCGTGATATTGCTCCACTGGAAAGGGAGGTGGTGCTCACGGAGCACAGTTTAGCTGGGCCTAGCATTGAGGGAGGAGCTGGGGCTAGTGAGGATGTCCAGGGAGGTAGCTGGGTTACAGTTACAAGGGGAAGCAGGGGGAACAGGAGGAGGCAGGCCAGTTCTGAGTCAGCAAACACCAACAGTTTTGCCAGATTGAGTGAAACTGTTGGGGATGTCCATTCAGGAATGGCAATGCCAGATAGAGCTGTTCCCTCTGACAGCCAGGAGAACAGCTCTACTGGAGGAGTGGGAGGGCAGCATAGGCAGAGCAACAGACAGGTTTTGGTTGTAGGGGACTCTATTATTAGGAAGGTAGACAGGGTGATTTATCACCCAGATCCGAACAATCGAACAGTTTGCTGTCTCCCGAGTGCTCGGGTTCGTCATGTTGTGGATCGGGTAGACAAATTATTGGGAGGGGCTGGAAATGATACAGCAGTCTTGGTACATATTGGTACCAAATACAAAGTTAGTGGAAGATGGAGTGTCCTAAAGAATGATTTTAGAGAACTAGGTAATAAGCTGAAGGCAAAGAACTCCGAGGTAGTATTTTCTGAGATACTACCAGTGCCACGTGCTAGCCCAGGGAGGCAGAAGGAGCTTAGGGAGGTTAATGCGTGGCTAAAGATGTGGTGCACTAAGGAGGGGTTTGGGTTTTTAGAGCACTGGGCTGACTTCTCACTTCGGTACAATCTCTACAGTAGGGATGGATTGCACCTTAATGATGGGGGAGCTTTTGTACTAGGGGATAGGATGGTAGAAAGGCTGGAGGAGTTTTTAAACTAGTAGTTGGGGGGGAGGGACTAGATATAAGTAATGGGGTAGAAAGTGTAGAGGGTATAAGGGATGAATTAACAACTCATAGGGGAGGAGATCGGGGAGGTGTAGTATAGTCAATAGGGAGGTAGTACTAAGTAATTCATGTACAGTGGCAGGCACTTCAGAACTACACACTCATAACATAAGGGGAATGCTTGCTAATGCCAGAAGCTTGCCAAGAAAAATGGGAGAGTTATAATTATTAGCAATTAATGAAAAATGGGATTTAATAGGCATTACTGAAACGTGTTGGGATGAATCTCATGACTGGACTGTTAATCTGGATGGTTATAACCTATTTAGGAAAGATAGAGGCAATGGTAAACGAGGAGGAGGGATTTGTCTGTATGTTAAGCCTGAATTTAAGCCTATAGTCAGAGAATATATTTATGGTGGACCTAGTGATAAAGCTGAATGTTTGTGGGTAGAGTTAAATAGCGGAGCAGCACATTCCAAAAGAATATTAGTAGGAGTATGCTATAAACCCCCAAATATAGCTGAAAGTGAGGAAATACAATTATTGTTACAGATTGAAAATGCAGCTAGGCATGGTCAAGTTCTAATAATGGGAGATTTTAATTACCCTGAAATAAACTGGATAAATGAGACTAGCAGTTCATCTAAGGGGAGCAGGTTATTGAGTACACTCAGGGATCATTATCTGGCCCAGGTTGTACAAGAGCCTACTAGAAATGAAGCTATCTTAGATTTACTCATCACAAATAATATTGATATAGTATCTAATGTTGGAATAGGGCAACCTTTGGGAAACAGTGATCACAACACAGTCTCGTTTGAGATTGAATTAAAAAAACAAAATTTTAAGGGGCCAACAAAAACTCTTAATTTTAAAAGGGCAGATTTTAACGGTCTAAGGGCAGCAATACAACGTATAGACTGAGACAGAGAACTGGCAGGTAAAAACACTGACCACAAGTGGACAACATTTAAATCCTTACTAAATATACATACACATCGACATATACCGTGTGGGAATAAAAGTAAAAGGAGTAAATCCCATCCAATGTGGCTTAACAATGATTTAAAGATCAAGATACGGAGTAAAAAACAGGCATTTAAATTATACAAACAAGAGGGGACAGAGGCTGCTTTACAGGAATAGAAGGAAATCAACAAGGCTTGCAAAAGGGCGATTAGACTGGCTAAAATAGAAAATAAAAAATTAATTGCAAAAGAGAGTAAGACAAACCCTAAAATATTTTTTAAGTATATTAATGGGAAGAAGGCGAGGAAGGAAGCTATAGGAACATTATAATGTGACACAGGCCGTCTGATAATTAGTGACCAAGAAAAGGCAGATGAGCTAAATAGGTTCTTTTCTTCGGTATACACAAGGGAGATACCAGTGGTTGGGACACGGCAACATAATGGGGCTACACTACCTTTGCCAAATAATTGGTTAACACAGTAAGTAATCCAAAAGAGGTTGGAAAAAATAAATGTTAATAAAGCCCCTGGTCCTGATGGAATACACCCAAGGGTACTAAGGCAACTAGATTCTGTAATAACCAAACCATTATATTTAATTTTTCAAGATTCACTCAACACAGGGTCTCTACCAGATGACTGGAGAAAAGCTGATGTGATACATATATTTAAAAAGGGAGCAAGAGCAAATCCGGGGAATTATAGACCAGTGAGCCTCACTTCTGTAGTGGCGAAGCTTTTAGAAGGGTTAATAAGGGATAATATACAAGAATATGTCTATTTGAACAGGATTATAAGTAGGAGTCAACGTGGATTTATGAGGGATAGGTCATGTCAAACAAATCTAATTAGTTTCTATGAGGAGGTTAGTAGGAACCTGGATCAAGGCAACTCATTGGATGTAGTCTTTTTGGATTTTGCAAAGGCTTTTGATATAGTGCCACATGGGAGACTATTGTGCAAACTAAGAGATACAGGAGTTGCAGTAAATATCTGCTCATGGATTGAGAGCTGGCTAAAAGACAGGAAGCAAAGGGTTGTTGGACTAATGTGGTAAGTGGGGTTCCTCAGGGTTCAGTATTAGGTCCTCTCCTTTTTAACATATTTATTAATGACTTAGAGGTAGGATTGGAGTGCCGTGTCTCCATTTTCGCTGATGACACGAAGTTGTGCAAGGTAATTAAATCAGATAGTTATGTGCTTTCCCTCCAAAGAGATTTACATAAAATTGAGGAATGGGCATCTAAATGGCAGATGAGATTTAATACGAATAAATGTAAAGTTATGCACCTGGGAAGGAAAAATAGCCGTGCAACTTATAATCTTAATGGAGCAAATCTAAGTGTATCAGATATTGAAAGGGATTTGGGAGTGCTTGTGGACAACCAACTAGGTAACAGTGCTCAAGGCCAAGCAGCAGCTGCAAAGGCAAATAAAATATTAGCATGTATTAAGAAGGGTATAGAAGCCAGGGAAGCAAATATAATTCTGCCACTATACAAATCTCTAGTACGCCCTCATTTTTATTATGGAGTACAATTTTGGGCACCACTTCATAAAAAGGACATTTTAGAGCTGGAAAAGGAACAGAGGAGGGCAACAAAACTAATAAGGGGAATGGAGGGGCTAAGTTATAAAGAAAGACTAACCAAATTAAACTTATTTTCTCTAGAAAAAAGGCGTCTAAGAGAAGATATGATTACCTTATATAAATACATCCAGGGTCAGTATAAAGATTTGTCAAGGGAGCTTTTTGTGCCAAGAGGTTTTCAACTGACAAGAGGACATCCCTTGAGGTTAGAAGTAAAAAGATTACACCTTAAAGAAAGAAAAGGGTTCTTCACAGTAAGGGTGGTTAATCTGTGGAATTCTCTACCAGAGGAGATGGTGACAGCGGATTCGATAGATAACTTTAAAAGGGGACTGGATTTATTTCAAATTAAAAAGGGAATTCAGGGTTATCATGGATAATTAGAGAGGCAGTATTGATCCAGGGAGAAGTCCGGTCGGTGTCTGGGATCAGGAGGGAATTGATTTTTTTTTTTTTTATATATATATACAACTAATTAATTAATAGTTAATCCGCATATTGCAGATCAGGGGAGATCTTAAAAGGTTGAACTTGATGGACTGAAAGTCTTTTTTCAACCTTAAATACTATGGCCCTCATTCAATTGCGATTTGGCCAATTGAATAGGGCCCTAAATAAGCACATAGCATATTTTTTTAAAAGAAGTTTTTAGTTAGTGAAAACATTGTTTTTGGATAGATGCTTACTAACTAAAAACTTCTTTAAAAAATATATGTCATGTGCTTATTTAGGGCCCTATTCAATTGGCCAAATTGCAATTGAATGAGGGCCTATGTAACTATGTATGTGTTGTGTGTATTTATTGTGTTTTTCATTTTTTCATGTCCGCGGGTTGCGGACGATTTTACAAGGTCGTAATGGGTGGTAACGTGTCTTGTATTTTGTTTGCGTTACGACATAAAGTTTGCGAGGGTCGCAGTTGCTGCACTGAGGCCCTCGCTTTGCAGCCTAACTACTGTGTGAGTTGATACTGGAGAGGGGCTGAGATAGATATAGATATTAAGATTTTTTTTAATTATACAATTTTCAGACTTCAGAGAAAGCTGGTCACTATACCCAACACTACAAATATCACATGTGGAGTGAGCAATAAAACATGAGAGCATGTCTATTTATTTCCCAGTTCATGAACACATAGCAACAAGAGAAATCAATGGGCTTTTTTTTGTCAGTGACTAGTTGGAATGGTGCAAAAGTGAATCTCACTTTGTGCCTTTTATCCACAGAATAAAAGTAATTTTCTACATTTATAATGTAGAAAACATGCCCTTTAAATTAATTATTTGGGCGTTCCACTTCCCTTTAACTATAAATGAAAGGGCCCAGCATTTATAGCGCTCTCACTGACGTGTACTCTGTGTCTTGACTTGCAGAGGGTGGATTACAGCAGCTTTTTTTCAAATACAAAATTATAGGTTATGATGTATAAAAAAGTGAAAACCATCTCAATTATAAAAGTACTTTTACCCAATATGAATATGAAATAGTGAGAATGCCGAGAGAGAGTCACAGAACGCCCAAACTGTCTAGGACACAAATAAAAAGTATTGCAAATGTCTGTTTTGGTGAACACTAAATACTATGTTATATAAAAAATAAATGATTGACATTTTAATTTAATTTATATACTTAAAATTAAAGAGACAAACTGGTGCAGAGAAAGGATGGCCAATCTAGCCATATTAATAAAAATGTTTTCATGTGAGAAGAGCATGCCCATTAGGTATAAATAAGAATGAGAAACAAAGCTTTAAAGTCATCATATGTGCCACTAGATAGAGGACAGAAAAGCATATGGAAAACTGTTTTCATTGTTACTTATATTGTTCTTTTTCACCCCTGCAAAGTTTGTAAAAACCTGCTAAAGAGCCTAGACTGTGACATTGCAGATGTGGGTTTAATTCTACTACAAAATTGTATATATTATATTGGTCACATGGAAAATTATATATATACATATATATATATATATATATATATATATATATATATATATATATATATATATATATATATATATATATATACTGTGCAAGGTTGATATGAGACAAATAGAGCACTTGTAATGCTTTTAAATTATGTATGTTAACTAAAAATATTTAATGTAAAAAAAAGAAAAATAATTGAAGAGGGATTTCAACTAGAACCTGCAGAGTATTTTTCCCAATATCTATATGTTAATTAATGATTGTAGAAATCAATTAATACTCCAATACATGCAGCGTTTTTGTTACATCCTGAATATTATTATTTATTCATATTCTTGATCAATTTAAAAAATGAAAACAACTTTTCCACATGATTTTCTATGCTGTATCAGATGGTGGAAAGCACATACAGTGACTTTGTTTGATGTTTCAGCAGTAACCATCGCTTATAAGCACTTCTTAATAAAATAAAGTACATATAAGTAAATAGATACACAGGGATATTATATACAGAGTAACATCTATGAACCTTCCATATCCATTTAAAAAAACACATCCCTCATAATCCAGCTCTCAGGAAGTGATGGACAAAGACAAAATGGATAATATACTTTTTATACAAAAATACTTTTGTAATGTACAAAATAGGTTCTTTTAAATGCAACTCTTTAATTGAAAAATCTATTTTCAGAGTTAATGAACTATTATTATCATTGAACTATTACTGACCATGACGCGGTCCCCTCCACCTGCAGAGCTGCTATGCACAGGGTCCCTCCATAAGGCACCCTCCCGTGCAGTGTTCCTCGAGCAGCTCACACACAAAGCAGCTGCAGATGTGGCCACTTGAGCCCCAGATAAGCCTTTCAGCAACAGGTGATGATGTCCCATTCATGTTCAGCCATTCCCCTCGCAGCAGGATACGAGATAGCTTGGCCCACGCTAACATGGGATCGCAGTGGCGCGCTCACACACAGTCTTGACCCAAGTTCAGTACCAGACCCAAGCCAAGGAAGCCAGTGCCCCACCCCTCCCCCATCCCCACGTCCTATTGTTTATGGCCCTTCGCAGCAATGATAACTAATTAGTTTCTTTCAGGTTTAACAAGCTGAGTAACAAAGCATGACAGCTCGTATCTACCCCCCCCCACAGTCACCAACTCAGCCCCTCGCCTCACAATCCTCTGGGGTAATGGACTGTGAGACCAGTATTTAAACACCACTAAAATCCCAGTTAGAAGCTTGATCCCTGCCAGAGCGCCCAAATTAACCAGTGACACAGGAGGGGATTAATTTGTTGCTACTTCAATATTTATTCACAACAGAAAGCAAAACATTTTATTTGGAAGAGATTACTCCCTCCGGGGATCCTGGGGAAGCTCTAATGTTAGCGGAAACACGTAAAGGTCCAGTGAAAGTACCAGTTAAGGGGCTGCGAGTATCTAATTCACCACTTGTTGGTTCAAGAAATATGTGTTTTATAGATTCAATCATAAATATAATGGTTTTGAAATTTATTGATACCAGCTTGATTTGCTCCACCCCCACAAATCAAATGACCCACATTGGTGGCCATTGACATCATCTGGCAGTGAGGATTTATGACTTATCTCCCCATATCTTTGGGCCCTAATCTATTGCCGATTCAAAAATGAATACATACTTAAAATCACTCTTAATATTGCCACATATCCTATTAGCTACTTGCAACCTGATTTCTCGTTACCCGGCCACAATCACTACGGGCCAGCCAAATTCAGGCTTAGAACTTCATTGGCTTTACCACAGCTCAAATATTATAAGCGTTAATAATTAAAGTTGCACAAAACAGATATTCTATTAGACCTGCATGGCAGAAATATTACGAGTACTAAATAAGACGCGCACAGAATTTTTCAAACACTTATTAGAGCTGTAACAGTAATTAAATACACAATACTGTACTTTAAAAGCATGGGAAGGCATGGAAACACATTAGAATCAATTGCGCAACAGTCTCAAACTTACAAATATGCAATTAAAAATATTATTTTTGAATGTCATTTCTGAGTAATTTCGATCCGGGACTGAATTGGTTAATACATATCATGAAACCAATATGTACTAGAACAGATGCTCTAGAGGTATTAGTGGCTGTGTCTTAGAAGTAAATTACTGGCTTGCTTAAATATTGTCAGATCATGTGATCACAGTCCCTGAAATCCGACTTAACAAGGCAGGCTGTGAGACATAAATTGCGAGCTGGAGAAAAAAACAAAATTACGGGTTAGAGGCATTTGCGAGCGGCTAATAGTATAGGGCTCTTGGTGTTTTGAGCATGTGCGACCATGTCCCCTTCTCATGTTATTAGTGGCCTTAATTTTCTTGGTTCCCTAATTCTACAAACAAGAACCAACTCCTAAATAATAAAATAGCTGTAATGGATTTCAGATCAACAATGTGAGTCATGTGATGGGAAAGAGGCCTCACACCCCTGGCATTCATTTTAAAACACATTTATCTTACAGATGGCTTTATTGTTTATTTTATATACAAACATTTCTTGAGCTAACAAGGGGGGAACTAGACCCTCTCCTCCTTTTATCTGGTATATACACTGGCCCTTTAACCAGTGGCGGCTGGTGACTTTCCAACTTGGTGGGGCGGAAAACAGAAACCTGGCCCCTCCCCTTACATTGACCCCACCCAACAGTATAAACCCCTCCCCTTCACAGCATGTTACCACAGCATGTATAGACCCTGCATAATGACATAGTCTCAACCCACAAAAGTGATCCCATAGAGAAAGACAGGGGGGGGGGGGATAGTGAAAGAGGTGGATAGAAAGTTAAAGAGAGGGATAGGGATATAGAGAGACAGAGATATATATATATATAGAGAGAGAGGAAGGGATAGAGAGAGAGGGAGATAGACTATAACTCTCAAACTTTCTATGCCTTTTCTTCTATCCCTCTCTCTTCCTCTCTATCCATCTCTCCTTCTACCCCTCTCGTACCTCAGTACCCATCCCCCCCCCCCCATACCTCTCTATCTATCACTATGCGCCTAAGTCAGGTATTTTATTACTGAGCCAATAATGATACAAGCAGATACTATGATAGCAGCAAATATACTGAGAGAGTAAAGCTGCATAAATAGATAATTGGTTAAATGAGCAAATAGATTAATTAAACAAACAGAGACTAAACAGCACATGTGAGGAACATCTTGCACCTACAGAAGGACAGGGTGATAATTCACCAACAACCGACCGCAACCAGATAGTTGCACCCCAAGATGGTTCTGCATGACTCAGTACTGTTTTGTTTCTCCCTCCATTTTCAACATTATTATCTCTAAAAAATACATTTGAATAAATGTGTTTCTAAAAAATATAAACAAAAAATATTTAAGTTGCAAAAATCATATTTGAGTGGTTAATTAGCATATATTTCTAATTCTGCTCCTACACACACACACACATATATATACATACACATATATATGTACACATATACACACACACATATATATATATATATATATATATGTATATATATATATATATATATATATATATATATATATATATATAATTACTCATGCAATAAGAGATCGCCCCCAAAAGTAAGTACTGTATACTTTCTCCTTATAAACACATATGGACATAGAGAGAGAGACTAAGACACAGGACCCCGTCTGGATCGCTACCTTGTCATGTGAAGGGGCTTGTTACCTCAATGAAGCTGTGAGCTATATCATGAAGGGTCACCCGAGTTGGGCAGGTCATTTGAGAGAGGTCAGACAAAATGCAGTCCACTGGAGTAGGAACTGGCAACCCACTCCAGTATCTTTGCCATGAAAACCATATGGATAAGCACAACCCGAAACACAGACAGATGTGCCTGGTGTGCTGCATCCATGTGATCACTGAGAGCCAGACTGAAGGACAGAGAAACAAAAGCAAGACACAGAGAGGGATATGGACTCACCTGAGCTCTTCAGCTGCTTCTGTCTGACATAGGCCAGGGTGGTGACAGACAGGTCACAAGCTTGGTGTGTGGAGCAGGGTAGTCAGAATCAATAAGAGCATTGAGAAAACTGAAGTTCTACATGCAGCTCCTTCTATCTGCATGCACTGTGAGCTAGGAGCTGTTTTTTTCTTCAGTAAACTTTATTGAGATTGCACCAATGTATTCACTTCCGGGGGGACTGTGAGCGCTGCAGTCCCTGTATGATACGGGACTTTTCCCTTTCGGCTATTCTGATTGGGTGATGCTGCGCTTGACAGACAGGTTCAGCTCTATTTGTTATAGCACAGTTTGGGAATAGACCCAAACAGTTTAGGCAAGTCACCAGCAGGGGGCTAGATGTGATAAGTCAGTGTGTTTACCTGCCACACATAGGGTGTTGAAAGTTAAAGGGACAGCAGCAGCTATTAATAAAACAGAATATTGAACATGATAAAATATTTTTTTTATTTTTGTATTATATAAATTATACAATTAAGTAAGTGATGGGGGGATTAAGTCGGTGCATTAATTTTAGGAGGGCGGTTGCCCATTTGCCCCTATGCACCAGCCACCCCTGCTTATAACGTTTGTGAAGTAGATAACAAACTAAAAATATTACCTTTTCTGTAAGCCATGAGTTTAAAATACCGGTACATGATTTCTACAAATAATATTCAATATTAAATAAGAGTATCATCCTACATTTGAGCTGTTTGTCTAGGCCATGATAAGGTCATCAAGAGAGGGGAGGTAGCTGGCTGAGAGACAGGTGTAAAGTGCTGATTTAGTATGACCCTAAACATTTTATTTATGGGCAGCAAAACCTAGTGGCTAAGGGAAACCAGTTTAACAACGCTGGAGAACATTGTGCTTATATAACATTGTGTCTGAAAATGTAGGCAGTTTTTTATTTATTTTTTATTTAATATGAATCTTATCAATGATCCGCGCCTGAATAAAAGCCTAGCCCTTTATGTTAGGACACTGATAACTGTACTGAATGACATTGTCCTGCATGTCAGTGTGCCAGTTTGTGGGTGGCACCCTCTTGTCACACTACTAGACTGAATCTTCTGTTCTTTTTCAGGAACAAACCTTGCAAATACTCTGTTTTACTGCTGTGATGCAAATTGTGGTTTATGTTCCAATGAATCATCATATTCAACACAAACATCCCCCAGATAATGCAGGAATAGGGAACTGATAGTCTTATTATTATTAAATTACTAGTGACTTGCCCATCAAAAATGGCGGGGCAATAAAATTTGAAGCCATGGGAATGCTGTTTGAGACCTAATTGAAACCGTTTTGTACTTTGAGGACCTTTGGCACTCATTGCGAGGCTTGCGCTGAGCGCCTTTGACGCTCGTTGCGAGGCTCAGGACCTTCGGCGCTCATTGCGAGCCTCTCCTGTTGTGTACTTTTGGTCCTCTGACAAAGATATATATTTCTATAAATATATGTAGTAAAGTAATAATTAATTATTTATTCAATAAATTAATTAAGTAATATACAGTTGAATTATTTATAAGTGATATATGCAGCGATCAATAGGCTGAAGAGCTAACAATCTGTTTGTATTTTGCGTCTGCATAGAATATACATTGTGAGTGTTAGTGCCCTGCTTATAAAGTGCAATAAATGTTTAAAGTGTGCATTCTAAATGGGCTGCGTGCGCGAGGGATTGGCTAAGTACTACGGTTTAACGTCTCGACTCGCTTTGTGAGACTCGCAGCGATGATGGTGTTCATCGGCTAAGTCATACGCACCTCACAAAGTGTGGTGACGACTCGCAGTTTGACAACTATTATATGTGATACTAGGAACTTGCCCGTTAAAAATGATGGGAATAAAATTGTAAGGCTGGCAATGCTGTTTGCCACACAATGTCAGGGTTTTGCTCCTCTCTGGCGCTCATCGCGTGGCTCGCAATGAGCTCTCATTGCGAGCCTCTCACCCATGTACTTCAACTTTCCTGCTTTGCACTGTTCACCTACTGTACAGGACACTCATTGCAGGTTTCGTTACCTGCAAGTTTTGTGCTTGGGAATGCCATGTGTCTCTTTCTACCATCTCTCTCTGGTCCCTTCCCTGTGTCTTTCTCCTCTGTGTGTCAGCTGAATGTTTGCGGGTTACGCGCTGACTGCGTTGGTTTTATTTTCAAAGTCCCACGTACCTGGCGTTGTTGGTGTAAGTGTTACTGTCTTCGCCGTCATGTATTTTCTAAGTCCCGCGTGCCTGGCTTTTCTCAGCCTTGTTTTTATCCAGTTTCAGATTTTTTACATTTTTCGTCTACCATTTTTTTCCTCACTTAGCCGATTTGGATTGATGAAAAACGCCAAATATGGCTGAAATTCTCTTGCAACCTCACTCCCAGGCTTCCTGGCTCTCCCCCTGTTCTGTGTGTGAATGTGTTATTATTTTTGTGAAATTATTTTGTTGGTTTTTCGGGTTTTTAGAGTTACGCTCTTGTTTCACAGTTGCGACCCTCACCTGCTCACCTCGCTTCGTAAAGGCTCGCAGTGCAATGAGCTCCTTCATTGATAACGGGCAGAGGAGATGTGAGAGGAGTCAGTGAAGCATTGCTTATTTGTTTAAAGTAAAAAAAAAAACAGTTTTTAATTTATAATTAAAATATATATTCTACCTATACAATGTACTACTATATAATTACAATATATGTTCTACTTCTACAATATACTGCTATATAATTACAATATATATTCTACCTATACAATATACTACTATATAATTACAATGTATATTCTACCTATACAATATACTACTATATAATTACAATATATATTCTACTTATACAATGTACTACTATATATTTATAATATATATTCTACTTATACAATATACTGCTATATAATTACAATATATATTCTACCTATACAATATACTACTATATAATTACAATGTATATTCTACCTATACAATATACTACTATATAATTACAATATATATTCTACTTATACAATGTACTACTATATAATTACAATGTATATTCTACCTATACAATATACTGCTATATAATTACAATATATATTCTACCTATACAATATACTACTATATAATTACAATGTATATTCTACCTATACAATATACTACTATATAATTACAATATATATTCTACTTATACAATGTACTACTATATATTTATAATATATATTCTACTTATACAATATACTACTATATAATTACAATATATATTCTACTTATACAATGGACTACTATATATTTATAATATATATTCTACCTATACAATATACTACTATATAATTACAATATATATTCTACTTATACAATGTACTACTATATATTTATTATATATTCTACTTATACAATACACAACTATATAATTACAATATGTATTCTACTTATAAAATATACTACTATTGTCAATTAATTACTATGTAATATATATATATATAATATATATATATATATATATATATATATATATATATATATATATATGTATGTATGTGTGTGTGTGTTTAAAAACTCTAAAATTATAATTAAGCAGTAAAAAAAGGCCTCTGCTTTGTGGAAGTTGCGTGTGTGAAAGGGGCATTTACATTTCTGTAGAGCTGTCGTTGCATCCTTTGATGCAACATCCTGCTTCTGGGCGAGTGAAGAGGAAGGGGATTGGTGTCAATTTAAATTGTTTCCAGTTATCAAACAAAGGCTCTGGACTTCTGTCTGATTCCTCCTCCCACACTGATAACTACAAACACACACATCATCCAGCTCTCAGGATGTGATGTAACAAGCGCAAACTGGATTCCCGCTCTCATAAACAAAACAAATTCACATTTTACCCCAAAAAATGTTTTATGTCCATGTTTGCTAATATTGTTAGTTTAGTACATACCTGACCTGTCTTTTATTTTTCCACTTCACTGTTCCTTTAAAAGTAAAATATAAATATGATTTAATAAAAATATCAAATTATAGTATATGGTACATTCAGTAAAAATTCCTCATTTCAAGCCACTGAAACATAAGAAACTAAATTAGGCCATTTTCGTCTTGTGAGTCCAGGAGAGGTCCTGGCAGCAGAGCGTGTTTTGGATCTCCCCTACAAAATATCAGCAACTCCAACCACATTGTTTATTGGCGCTCCTTGCTCAATATCCTGCGTTTTAGACATCGCTGCACTTTCCACGTGCTCTGGTTTACCATAACGACCAGGCTCACTAATTACAGCTTATTCTGTGCTTGCCTTGGCCAGAAATGTATTTTTAGGCAATTCTACCCTAATCATCTATTTTCAGCATTGTATAGTTTATTATAGCATTGTGGGTAGGAATGCCTGTGTATTCCCCTCACTTGGAATAAATGACTGGAAAGTCAGGAAATTTTTTATTTTCCTTAAAGGGATATGGAAGAATCCTGAATTTGACTAGGTATTTAATATCCCTGTGTATCTATTTACTTTTATGTACTTTATTTATTAAGGTGTGCTTATAAGCTCTGTCTTTACCATCTAAGATCAAACAATTACCTGTACTAGCGACTTGCCCGTCAAAAAATGATGGTCAATAAAATTGTAAGGCTGGTAATGCTGTCTGGCATACAATGTAAGGCTTTTAGTACTCATTGCGAGCCTCTCCCCTCATGTACTTTTAGTTGTCTGAGCACCTTCTGTGCACATTGCAAGCTCGGCACTCATTGCGAGCCTCTCCCCTTGTGTAATTTTTCTCCTCTTAGCACCTTCGGCGCTGATTGTGAGCTCTGCGCTGAGCGCCTTTGGCAAAGCGAGTGTCTCCTCTGCTCATATATTTTTTATCCACATTTAAAAAAAAAAAATAATTAATGAATGAATTAAATAATAAATGAATATACTTTACCTATTTGTAATGAATATATCCAGGAATCAATATGCTGAAGAACTAACAATCACTGTTGTTTTTCCTGCAGCATACAATGTACATTTGGACTGTTGGTCACCTGAAGAGAAAGTGTCAGCAATGTGGCAAGTGCAATGTAAATAGGCTGCGTGCGCGAGGGCAAACCGTTTTAGTTGTGTAAAGCGGCATTTTAGACTGGCAATGTTATTAGTTGTAAGTTAGTGTTGTAAAATGGCGGCGATTGTCTATGTGTTAGGCGGCTCTTGAACATTTTCCGTCCTTCCTAATAGTGTATTTTGTAGCTCGTACGTTCCTGGCTAAAAGTTGTATGTGCCTAGCGGTGTTTTGCATGTTTAGGGTTGTTGTAGTCTCGTTTCGTTTTTTTCGGGGCCATTTTCTCTCTCGCTTAGGCGATTTTCGAGTGGCGAAACTCTGCAAATTCTAATTAAATTTGCTCGCAACCTCACTCCCAGATGTCCTGGCTGTCCCCCTGTGCTGTGTGTGATGTTTTTGGTATTTACTTTTTTTGTTTTTTGAAATTCATATTTTTTACGTGTCGTATTTTCATTTTTCAAGTGTTACAGGACGTAATTTTTTTCTAAGCGCTACGGGTCTCACACTGTGAATTGTGTATTTGAGTTTTCTGTTGTTCTGTAGTCCAGCGGGTCGTAGTTATGATGCGTAATGCGTGCGCGGTCATAGGCAGGAGCGCCTATGGCGTTCATCTCCACCAGCGCAGGGGGCGCCTTTGGCGCTCCCTGCCAGAGTCATTTGGGGTCGTAGGGATGAGCGCCTATGGCGCTCATCTCCACCAGCGCATTGAGCGCCTTTGGCGCTCTCTGCCTAAGTCGTATGCGAGCCCGCAAGCGTTAGCAACAACCCTATATATGTGATGGGTCAGCCCACTACAGCTCTGCTGTACTTGCTGTGCTGTGTCTCATACTAACCAATTAGTGACATCTTGGTCCCTGATAGGCTAGGACACTACACTGCACATCCATCTCTACAGAGTCTGTGCCTACAAAGTGTGGGTCTGCCCACTGCAGTGTATGTAGGCACAGACTCTGTAGAGCTGAGTGTGCAGTGTAGTGTCGTAGTCTATCAGGGACCAAGTATGGGTCTGCCCACACAAGCTGCCTGTCAAATTCTAAAATCCATTTACTTTACAAATCCATCTCCCTTTTCCCTCCTACCTACCTATCCCTAAATAATAACAAATAGTCCCTGTATGGGACACAGACTCTGTAGAGCTGGATGTGCAGTGTAGTGTCGTAGTCTGTGTCCCATACAGGGACTATTTGTTATTATTTAGGGATAGGTGGGTAGGAGGGAAAAGGGAGATGGATTTGTAAAGTAAATGGATTTTAGAATTTGACAGGCAGCTTGTGTGGGTAGACCCATACTTGGTCCCTGATAGACTACGACACTACACTGCACACTCAGCTCTACAGAGTCTGTGCCTACTTTGTAGGCACAGACTCTGTAGAGATGGATGTGCAGTGTAGCGTTGTAGCCTATCAGGGACTAAGTATGGAAGTATGGGTCTGCACACTGCAGTGTATGTAGGCACAGACTCTGTAGAGCTGGATGTGCAGTGTAGCGTCGTAGCCTATCAGGGCTTCTGAGTCCTTTTACCAAGTATATAAATGAATGGGTAGGAGGGCAGCACTGAGACTGCAATTTTTTATATAAAAACAGCCCTGTGTTTATTGCACTTTTCCTCATTTTTTTACAAGCTACATACAGTAGATTTTTATAACACCACTCAATATTTTTTTCTGACTTTATAGGACAGAATAGAACATTAAACAGCATATTTCTAACTAACTGTTACTATTTTTTCATTTCCCTTTGCTTACTTGTAGGAGGCTGCCATGTTTGCTATGCTCCCTCCTCCCATCACTCAAAGTATGAGGTGGGTGGGTAGCAAGCTGTGAATCTCCATGTTACATCTCTTAATGCAAAAAAAAATCCTTACTAGCACTCTTGAGAACACATCTTCTTTGAATTGCTTCAATTCACACAAAGATCTTTATTTATTCCTGTGTTGCTTTTGTGTTCATTTTCTTAACCCGTCAACTCTTATTGACAACTTTAATAGATATGGAAGGTTTCTGGATTTTACTAGGTATATAATATACCAGCGGGAGTTATATGGGGACTTGTGGTGGTATGGTGTGACTTTTGCTAATGGTATTGTGAGACTTATGGTAGTGGTAAAGTGTGACTTATGGTAGTGGTATGGTGACTTGTTGTGGTGGTATGGTGTGACTTGTGGTAGTGGTATGGTGAGACTTGTGGTAGTATAATGTGACTCGTGGTAGTGGTATGGTATGACTTGTTTAGTAATATGGTGAGACTTGTGGTAATGGTATGGTGAGACTTATGGTAGTGGTATGGTATGACTTATGGTAGTGGTATGATAAGACTTGTGGTATGGTGTGACTTACGGTAGTGGTATGGTGTGACCTGCGGTAATGGTATGGTGTGACTTGCAGTAATGGTACAGTGAGACTTATGGTAGTGGTATGATGTGACTTGTGGTAATGGTACAGTGAGACTTATGGTAGTGGTATGGTGTGACTTGTGGTAATGGTACAGTGAGACTTATGGTAGTGGTATGATGTGACTTGTGGTAGTGGTATGGTGTGACTTGTGGTAATGGTACAGTGAGACTTATGGTAGTGGTATGATGTGACTTGTGGTAATGGTACAGTGAGACTTATGGTAGTGGTATGGTGTGACTTGTGGTAATGGTACAGTGAGACTTATGGTAGTGGTATGATGTGACTTGTGGTAGTGGTATGGTGTGACTTGTGGTAATGGTACAGTGAGACTTATGGTAGTGGTATGGTGTGACTTGTGGTAGTGGTATGGTGTAACTTGTGGTAATGGTATGGCGTGACTTGCGGTAATGGTATGGCGTGACTTATGGTAGTGGTATGATGTGACTTGTGGTAGTGGTATGATGTGACTTGTGGTAGTGGTATGGTGTCACTAGTGGTACTGGTATGGTGCGATTTGTGGTAGTGGTATGGTGAGACTTGTGGTAGTATAATGTGACTCGTGGTAGTGGTATGGTATGACTTGTTTAGTAATATGGTGAGACTTGTGGTAATGGTATGGTGAGACTTATGGTAGTGGTATGATGTGACTTGTGGTAGTGGTATGGTGTCACTAGTGGTACTGGTATGGTGTGACTTGTGGTAGTGGTATGGTGAGACTTGTGGTAGTATAATGTGACTCGTGGTAGTGGTATGGTATGACTTGTTTAGTAATATGGTGAGACTTGTGGTAATGGTATGGTGAGACTTATGGTAGTGGTATGGTATGACTTATGGTAGTGGTATGATAAGACTTGTGGTATGGTGTGACTTACGGTAGTGGTATGGTGTGACCTGCGGTAATGGTATGGTGTGACTTGCAGTAATGGTACAGTGAGACTTATGGTAGTGGTATGATGTGACTTGTGGTAATGGTACAGTGAGACTTATGGTAGTGGTATGGTGTGACTTGTGGTAATGGTACAGTGAGACTTATGGTAGTGGTATGATGTGACTTGTGGTAGTGGTATGGTGTGACTTGTGGTAATGGTACAGTGAGACTTATGGTAGTGGTATGGTGTGACTTGTGGTAGTGGTATGGTGTAACTTGTGGTAATGGTATGGCGTGATTTGCGGTAATGGTATGGCGTGACTTATGGTAGTGGTATGATGTGACTTGTGGTAGTGGTATGATGTGACTTGTGGTAGTGGTATGGTGTCACTAGTGGTACTGGTATGGTGCGATTTGTGGTAGTGGTATGGTGAGACTTGTGGTAGTATAATGTGACTCGTGGTAGTGGTATGGTATGACTTGTTTAGTAATATGGTGAGACTTGTGGTAATGGTATGGTGAGACTTATGGTAGTGGTATGATGTGACTTGTGGTAGTGGTATGGTGTCACTAGTGGTACTGGTATGGTGTGACTTGTGGTAGTGGTATGGTGAGACTTGTGGTAGTATAATGTGACTCGTGGTAGTGGTATGGTATGACTTGTTTAGTAATATGGTGAGACTTGTGGTAATGGTATGGTGAGACTTATGGTAGTGGTATGGTATGACTTATGGTAGTGGTATGATAAGACTTGTGGTATGGTGTGACTTACGGTAGTGGTATGGTGTGACCTGCGGTAATGGTATGGTGTGACTTGCAGTAATGGTACAGTGAGACTTATGGTAGTGGTATGATGTGACTTGTGGTAATGGTACAGTGAGACTTATGGTAGTGGTATGGTGTGACTTGTGGTAATGGTACAGTGAGACTTATGGTAGTGGTATGATGTGACTTGTGGTAGTGGTATGGTGTGACTTGTGGTAATGGTACAGTGAGACTTATGGTAGTGGTATGGTGTGACTTGTGGTAGTGGTATGGTGTAACTTGTGGTAATGGTATGGCGTGACTTGCGGTAATGGTATGGCGTGACTTATGGTAGTGGTATGATGTGACTTGTGGTAGTGGTATGATGTGACTTGTGGTAGTGGTATGGTGTCACTAGTGGTACTGGTATGGTGCGATTTGTGGTAGTTGTATGGTGTGTCTTACTTATGGTAGGCTTGACGTGACTTATGGTGGTGGTATGATGTGCCTTATGGTGGTAGTATGTTGCGCTCTACTCATGCCCATTTGCCGCTGATCAACAGCAGATAAGGTCTCAGTGCCCAGCTATTGAGATCCACCAACCTATAGTAGAGCTTTGTTCAATCCCACTTGCCCGCTGCTCTCTCGATTTAGAGACAGCTGATTCAGGTTTTGCCCTGGCCGTCTTTCCTTTGATCGCTCGACTCTCAAGCACCGATAGGGTTAAGCGTTCTCCCTTATAAAATCCAGTGCAGCTGTGTAGATAAACCACTTTAACGCAGCTCTTTCGTCGTCTCTCTTCTCCCACCATTGTGGGCCTTGGGAACTCAAGTCATGCTGGCACCTGAATCTCGGCACAAAAGATGAAAGAGCCCTGCGTGATTAGCATGTGTCTGTACAGTCTATTGATCTCTTCGTCTGATGTCAATGTTTTTCAGAGCAATTAAAAGATGTTTGTATGAATGGGACCCATTTCACACACGTCGTCACACTGAAGGGCCGGTTATCGGGGGTCCTTACCCGTCTCTGAAGTGGGTTTTGACACAACATGGGAACTTGTACTTGACGACTTCAAGATAATTTATGTCAACTAACAAATAAAAAAGTTTGTATTAATGCAAAGATTTATTCCATTGAGTAAACTGTGCTTTATAATTGTTTTTTGCAGTTAAAGAATTACTATTTTGACAAACTGCACTTTACTATTATAAATTAAATAGGAACTTTATTAAGGATCAATGCATAATTATAATAATTAGGTCCTTTTGATACCGCATTGCAGTGTTTCTTTGTTATATCTGCCTATCTGAACTCTTTCAACATATTCCATAGAGATGTACAGGAGATAAGGACAAGGAAAAAATAGTGGGCAAAATAAAGACCTACAATATTATCTGGCAGACAGAGCCCTCTCCCACCCTTATCAAATACTCTTAACACATTAGCATATTGTGCCACACATTAGCATACTGAGCTGCACATTAGTATACAGGAGCTGCACATTCACATATTGAGCCAGACATTAGCATACAGAGCTGCACATTAGCATACAGAGTCACACATTAGCATATTGAGCCAGACATTAGCATACTGAACTGCACATTAACATGCAGGAGCTGCACATTAGCTTATTGATTCTGACATTAGCACACAGAGCTGCACATTAGCATACAGGAGCATATTGAGTCAGACATTAGCATACTGAGCTGCACATTAGCATACATGAGCTTCTCATTAGCATACTGAGTCAGTCATTAGCATACAGAGCTGCACATTTGCATACAGGAACCACACATTAGCATACTGAGCTACACATTAGCATACAGGAGCTGCACATTAGCATATTAAGGCAGCAATTAGCATACAGAACTGCATATTAACATACAGGAGCCACACATTAGCATACAGGAGCAATACGTTAGCATACCGAGCTGCACATTAGGATACAGGAGCCACACATTAGCAAACTGAGCTGCACATTAGCATACAGGAGCCACACATTCGCAGACAGGAGCTGTACATATGCATACTGAATTTTTCAGAAATGATTTGCAGTAGAGAAAAACTGCTAATACAATGTATATATACAATGTCCAGTTTTAATGCTGTTTGAAACCAACTTCCTGTTGGGGTGACAGAATCCATTTAAACTTGCAATAGGCTTAAATGGAAGTGCAACTTACAATAGGATCAGCCACTCAAGTGACAAATGGCAGAAACAAATAAAGTAATAACAAGTAATAAATTAAAGGCTCTATTTATTCATGTATGTATTTATTTATGTCATCCCGACTAGTCCCTCCAAAGATCGCGCCATAAACATTGGACTTAAGTGGTTCTTTAAATCCCTCAGCATCGTCCCCATTGTTACTTATGGTAAACTGTCCTGTAAAATGAATTAAACGTCTAATTTGACACATGACACAAACCAACGGTCACAGGCACTTTCTATCACAGTTGACCTGAGCTGGGTTGACCCATCGAACTTGAGGTGAAAGGTCGTGTCGTCCTATTCAGTCATGGAGTCTGCTCCTGCCGTGAAAGTAACTTTAAACAATTCCTGTACACACATCATCTGAAGCAGAGGCATCAGGGTCTGCACAATACTAGTTAATGGCTATTAAATTCGATATTAAAGAGCAGTTAAGATGTGTCTAATAGGGAGGGGCCAGCTTCTGTGATCCGAGGGCTTCTGGCTAAAAAAGAGAGTAACGTCTGGCTCCTTAAACAAAAATGTATTGCTATTTATAGAGTAAAAAAACGTCTTAAATCTACATATAAATGAAACAGATACTTTCAATTTAATGGAAATCATATAAACATGTTGTATTAGTTTGGCATATGGATTTTTATTTGTGTATAAATGTTTTAACTAGATTATTTATTTTCTTTTTCAATGTAATTCTGATGTAAAAGGCCACCACAGTAACATATTCTTACCTTCTTGAACCTCTACTCTCTTATGAGACCTGCCATGTTACACAGATGTGAACTAAAAGGGGGTTCATACTACCAGTGTCTCATGCTGCTCAAACAGTAATCCAAAAAAAAAATGCTTTTTCCTTTTATATATATATATGAAGGTGGAGCCTAATACAAAGTGTGTCTTATAAAGGAATGCTTATAAGGTCTGCAGCTCATGAAGACACAGCCTCTGCTGTACTTGCTCTGCCTCATAATAGCCAATCAGTGACCATCTCTCAGCAACATGATACTGAGAGAGGTCACTGACTGGCTGATTTGAAACACTGCGCTTCAGAGTTTGTGTCTTCATGAGCTGCATGAGATACAGAGGGCGTATTTGTATGATTTTTAGGAAACAGAACAGAGCTTATAAGCACGTCTTAAAAAAAGAAAGTACATAAAAATGAATATATACTCTATCAGCACAAATGTGAATAATCCCTCAGATATGACAATCATGACGATATCTCAGGACAGAGTGCTCTGTATGTAACGACTTCTCTTTATCATGTTGTTTTCAGGTAGTCGAAGGCAAGTTGGCCCCTTTCCTCCTGAAGGTCATCAAGTTCGCCACGGCCCACGTGTACAGCTGTAGTCTGTGTAGCCAGAAGGGCTTTATCTGCGAGATCTGTAACAATGGAGAAATCCTGTATCCATTTGAGGAGAGCTCTACAAGCAGGTAACTTTTGGGTTAACTGGGAATGTGACAGCTCTTAAAGGGATGTGGAAAATTCCTGGATCTTACTAGGTATATAATATCCCAGTGTATCTCTTTACTTTATGTACTTTATTTTATTAAGAAGTACTTATAAGCTCTGTGTTTACAAATATTCCCTGCTTGGGTCTGCCCTCTTCAGCTCACAAAGACACAGACTCTGATGTAATAGTTGTGTAGTGTCTAATACATGCTGCTGAGACGTGGTCCCTGATAGGCTAGTACACTACACTACACATCCAACCCTATAGTCAGTATCTTTATACAGTGCAGTGGGCAGGTTTATGATTTTAGGCAGCAAAAACAGAGATGCAGTGGGATATTATATACCTAGCAAAATCTAGCTCGAATTTAGCTAATCAATGTAGCTTGAAATATTTATGTAACTATATGTTGCCCCTCTGTTATCTCCCCTAGCTATGAGTACATGACAAGTAGGTTGTGCAGTCTCTTGTAATAATTGTCTATGAGGCCCCTAATTCCTGCAGGTGGTATAGCTGCCCATTCGTCTTGGCAAAATGTCTCCAGGTCATGCAAAGTCTTTGGTCGTCTTGCATGAACCGCACGTCTGAGATCTCCCCAGAGTGGCTCGATGATATTAAGGTCAGGAGCCTGTGATGGTCACTCCACAACCTTCACCTTTTTCTGCTGTAGCCACTGGAGGGTCAACTTGGCCTTCTGCTTAGGGTCATTGTCATGCTGGAAAGTCCAAGACCGTCCCATGCGCAACCTTCGTGCAGAAGAATGCAAATTGTCTGCCAGTATTTTCTGATAACATGCTGCATTCATCTTGCCATTAATTTTCACAAGATTCTCTGTGACTTTATAGCTCCCCCCCCCCCCAAAAAAAAAACACATCAGTGAGCCACCACTATTCTTCACAGTGGGGATAGTATTCTTTTCCCTATAGGCCTTGTTGACCCCTCTCCAAACATAGTGCTTATGGTTGTGACCGTAAAGCTCTATGTCGGTCTCGTCACTCCAAATTACAGAGTGCCAGAAGCTGTGAGGCATGTCAAGGTGTTGTCGGGCATATTGTACCCAGGCTTTTTTGTGGCATTGGCGCAGTAAAGGCTTCTTTCTGGCAACTCGACCATGCAGCTTATTTTTGTTCAAGTATC